>CAWZYM010000232.1:0-200000 GCA_963966185.1 Rhabditoides inermis | reverse complement strand
ATGAACGGAACATAGGCGTCAATCTGAACTTTCACTGTCAATCCTTCGCAATCGAATTTCTCTCACCACACTCTTGTTCACCGCGTTGTCCCCGAGAATGAATTGACGGCCAACTGTGCATATCAGAAAGTATACACGAACAGCACAGAACACCACCTGGAAGAGAGACAATGAGAGAGAGAGAGAGAGAGAGAGAGAGAGAGAGAGAGAGAGAGAGAGTCTCACCTGTGGGTAAGCTATGGGAATCGGCACCCAATCGTAGTTGCAGAGTGTAGCGAGATTGGAGCGGAACGTTTTGATATCCTCAAATAGTTACGCTAAGGGTGATACGTTCATGCTGCTCGACAAAAAGGAGGAATACGGATTTCAGTACTTCCATACGACTCACCCGTTAGACAGAAATGGCTCTTTTTGGACGAGTCGTCGGTTAGTCGAATTAGTATTGCACTGTGAATGATAGCGAAAGAAAACAAGAAGAACATAACATGGAGTAAGCAAGTAAACAAACGCACATTGATGACAGTGTTGAGTGACGGCGGTGCTTCGATGCTGCCTGCCTTGTGAAGGTTGTAGGTGATCTGACACGCCCATTGAACAGGCACCCAGTACTGAAAAAAAGAATCTTAATACACATATTTTTGTACAGTGTGTTCCTGTGAAACATTGGATTATTGGAACACAACCATGTATGTCATGGCAGAAATGTTGTCCAGTTAATTGTTGGAAACACTTTGCATGACAGAGTCTCACCTTGTTATAGCTCAGCTTGACTTGTTCCAACTGCAGCAGCTCTCCTTCTGTCATGAAACCAGCCTGCAATGCGTGGATGTCAGAACATATGTCTGTTCATCTGCTTGCCTTCGGAAATGCAAACATCTGTAGTCAAATGAACAAAGCCCTAAATCCCAATTATCTCCCGGAATGAAACTATACCTTGACGATAGTGTCCATGTTGGGGAAACGGCGACGTACTCGCATCGAGATATCACGGAATACGAGCACCTAGAGAGGAGGAGGTAGAGAGAGAGAGAGAGAGAGAGAGAGAGAGAGAGAGTACCTGTGAGAGACAGAGGTATCTGATGATGGCCCTCCTAGACAGCCTCGTCGTCTCGTCGTCTCCCCTCGCCAATGCCGCTACCGAAAGAGCTTGACTGCAATTATAGATTAGTACTGTATCTGGTATCTGACTGCCTCTCTGTCTGTCTGGTCGCCTGACAATAAATCACAATTAGGAGAGGAATGTGTAAAGCGCACCAATTCGAGATCAAATCACACTACGCAATTTCGCATAACAGAATTCGAACCAGTTGTATTAATCAATGTAAGAAATCATAAATGAACAGAAAATAAAACAGAAAATTGTGGAAAATTTGTATCACTCACTTTTCGATCCAACCCATGTTGGTGAAAATGTTCTTCCATCGATCAACGATGATAGTGACGAAGAAACCTAGAGGTGTTTTTGTGTTTAAAAAATCTATTTGAACTAATATGATCAGGAAGAACTTGTAATGCACGAACCGAGCATAAATGTGAGCGGTATATAGTCCATCTTCTTGTCACAGTGCGCAGCAAACTGTTCGAACTTACTGAAACAATATCGATTGTGTGATTCTTCTCTCGCGTTTTGATTCTTCACATTTTCGCTTCTTTGTCCATGAAATAGTCGCTTCTGTAGACGAACATGACTCCATAATATATCATAATCCATAGAAAAAGCTCTGGAAATGACTCTTTTCTCTCGTTCTCTCTCTCTCTCTCCCAACCTACCTGTATAAACACTCTTCCAGATACTTCCCTTCCACCTCCATAGTAGTTTCAGGAATGACAGGGTAGATACCGATGATATATCCAGGTTATACGAGACTGTCATTTTGTTGCGGCGAACTCGTTTGAACACAGACTGAAAGGATATGATTCATACGTTAACATTCGTAATAACAAATGATACGCAATTTAAGAAAACACTACCATAATTCTCCCGAAAAGTGCGTGCTAAATCAAAACGGCGAATATCGATGAGAATCGGAGAAGGAAATAAAATCAGAAATCAGACTTGAACGCCCCTTCGCTTCACTACTTTATATGATTTCTATGAGCACATAAAAAGTGGTGATTGATTGCAGGAACTTTGCACAAAACAGCTCCACCAGGTGACGAGTAGCAGTGCGAGAAAGGGAAGGGGCAAGTGTCGGTCGACTGATACCACACAACACAACCCCAAGAGTCCTCACTCTGTATTCGCGCAAATGAGCCAATTGTGAGTCACAATCCCCGCTATGGAAAAAGCGCGAGTTGAATCATTGATCGGCATAAGGAAAAGTGATTGGCATTCACCGAGAACGCACCTACCATTGCCATATAAAGGTGGCACAATGACAAGAGTAGGGAGAGAGCGATACGTGCGCATGTGCATGTGTGACATGGTATCGAACCATCATAAATGGGATGGCTGTATTCTGGAGAAGTTTTCGACGCCCGTGAATGCAAATTGGAAGTAACACGTAGATAAAAGGGTAGAGCGGTGAAAATCATAGATCAACGCTGGGAAGAAACATCTACCGCGGAGATACAATCGATGGTAGCGGAAAGGGAAAGAAGGAAGAAAAGAATGGGGAATCAAATGATCAAAAAGGCAAACCGTTACCTTCCGGTACAATACAAAGTCCTTCTGAAGTGGCGATTCAAGAATCGAGAAAGAGAGAGGGGGGAGAGAGTGATGCCTGACCGTGAAAGGGGTATGGGAACACTCGAATGGCATTGATGATACCTGACTGAGAGAGAGAGAGAGAGAGAGAGAGAGAGAGAGAGATGAAGAAGAGAATGAATGGAAACACCCGAGATGCGTATTGCGAGATGAAATCGACGACCCCGGATAATTTTACAGCTCCGCTACACACGTGCAACCTGTTTTCTCCTATTCTCTTGTACGCATGCGTATATATCTAGCAGTAGATCGCTATCACTCATTGATCTACCTTTGCCGGGGCGGCTCTTTCACGCTTCATCAGACACTATGTATCTACTGTGAACAAAAGAGAATCGGAGAAGAACCCAAATTTATGGGGCGCCGCAAATCAAGCAAAAATATTATCATGTGAGCGAGCGAGAGAGATAGAGAGATGGAGAGATAGGGGTAGAGAGAGAGAGAGAGAGAGAGAGAGAGAGAGAGAGAGAGAGAGAGGAACAACCTTTCCGTTGTGGTTGGCAATGTGCATGCGAGTGTCTCCAATGTCCTCCTTGGTCCAATCATCATCCGGCTTTGTGCTTCTCCATTTCATGTCGTCGATGTCACATCTCCTTCCCCCTCTCCTTCCCCCACTCACCCTATTCCCATTCCCACACATTAGACGTGGTTCGTGGAATGTGTCCATATATTTCCAATACACGTGTTGTGTCACTAATATTATTGTTGCGCACATGTGAAAACGTAACACCGAGGGGTTCAAGCAGACAAAACACGACTTGATCAATGGCTTGTGCCCTTGTGCGATATTTTTTTTTAATCTCAAGCCTACGAAAAAGATACCTGGTGAAAAACGCTTTGGATAAGCAAGTGGCCACCAACTTGTTTATGACTCTTCTGTTTTGGATTTGCAAAGGACCGAGCCACGACTTATCCGTCGTCCATATGAACGAAAGAAAATCTATATTAGTGTATTATGATAGTATTACATCTGATCGTCTTAGCACATGAACGAGTTATAGTACGCTTTTCATTAATTTGACAGACTGTAACTACATAGTTGTCCACGTGGCTCGTACATACATAGCTGTGGGTAAACGAGCCACGGGTAAGGCAGGTGCCACAGGTCATGACAAACGGGCGCCGCTGGGGGCCGCCATATCAATATACCGAATACGATCGTGAAATGAGAAAACAAAAACACATACGTATGTGTCAAGAAGAAGAAAAACTAAATTTTATTATAATATAACATGACAAGAATAAACAATAGACAAAGTAAAAGTAATCAGAGATCCGCATTACAACACAAATCAACCGGCATAAGCTGTACCTCCACAGACACAGTTCCATTGACGGGAAAGAGAATGGTCCCCTATATCACATGATTAGTTCAGGTCGATGATGTCATTCAGCTGCACTGCCTGGCCCTTGTCTTTGGAGTGAGCAGCTCTTGCGAGCGATCCGTTGGCTGAGGACCCGACAGCTGCAAGAGACGAGTCCTGTCTCCTCCCCCTCTCCAACCCACCCTTTCGATCGTCGAACACAGTATCCTTGGCATCTAGGAGAGTGCCGTCGTTGAGTCGCAGGTAGACTCCCTGTCCGGTTCGCACCAGCATAGCCTCCGTCTTCTCGGGCACGCTTCTCACCAGACCACTCGCCACCACCGACCGAAGAGTGAACGCTGAAAACGTAGCAAATACGCCAACCACAATCACAAACAATACGTTTCATACAAACAATAACACTCCGCCATCATTCTTATCACAATGTACTACCAATTCTGAAAATGAATAATACATGTGAGACCCGCACGTCCACAACCATCCCCTACATGTCCATTCACCCCACCCAGCTCTGTTCGATGCACACGAGACCCGTGCCCGTGACACCCGCTGCCCACCTCTATCCGTCACCACATTCCGCATACTTCCACCCTGGTTGTAGACGGGTTCGGAGCACGCGAGAGCGCCCGGGAACGGCTTGCCACATAGAGGCAGGGAAGGCGGCGCGGCAGACGGCTGAGAAGCGCCCTGTCTGAAACACACATGGGTAAACAAGAATCACGACGACGATCGAGTTTCGGTAATTAAAGGTTTCATAACCTCTTTTCATTCCGTGTTCCGGCGGTTCTGATTGCTCTCATCCACGGGGTGAACGAAGAACACGTATTCGTTCGCTTCCCACGGGCAGAAGCCGGAGAAACCTAGGGAGTTCAGGTATTCAAGTACGCGAGTGTGAGGCTCACGTTGCTGGGATCGACCCTTAGGTACTCGTTGTCGAGAAGGGGGTCATCGGGGAAACACTGTGCTTGGAGAGAATCCATCTCGGCCCGCATCTGAAAGCTCTCTCCTCTCTTCATCTTCGCAACCCTCCCACCTCTCTTCTTCTCTCACTTCACTTCTTTATCCGTGTCCTCCGTTGCTTCTCTCTATACGCCCCTATTTCTCTCCTCCTCCTTCTCTCTCCCTTCCTCTCCACTCCCACCTGAGGGTCGCTGTCCAGTAGGCAAGTGACGTGCTGAGACACATTCCTCCTGTCCACACCATGCTTCATCTTCAAATGCACCATAGCATTACCCTTCTCTGAAACATTGATAACACCTCTTCATGAATATTTCTCAATATTGAAGTGACGCGCATGATGCATCACATAGGATGATGAAGTCTGGCCGCCAAGCAAAATGGACTTCTTTTTCTGTGAGCAGGTTGCATCCACAAATGCATTGCGGTATCGACGCACTCACTCAATGTCACTTACTTCACTGGCTCACAACACAAACATCCCAAGTCACTTACGGTTGAAACCACGATTGCAGAAGGCACACGCGAAAGGAGAGTGGGCAGAGTGGGTGGCCACGTGAGCTCGGCGGTATGTGAGAGAGCGACCGACACGAGCACCACACTTCTGGAAGCAAATGCACGTCAACTATCTGCCACTCGCCTCTTCACAAACCGTGCACTCGCTGCCAGTGGCGCGCTTCTCAGGAGAGTTCGTCCTTCTGCGAGCCTGCTTGTCCTTGTTGACCTTCTTCCTTGTCTCCTTATTCCCATGTCCCTTCTGTACCGTCTTCTTCCTCAAACTATAGCGAGGAACCGATTGCTGAGCGACAGAAGTCGAGTCATCAGACTGAAAGAAGAGAATGTATCGTACACTAATCGACATTACACGCACGGATTCGACGTCGTCGGCCTCAGCCACGTCATCAGTGGGAAAGGGATGATCGGCATCCGAGTCTGAAACTGACAGTATCACCTCATCCCTTCCTCCTCCCATCGCATCCATCCGAGGCGGTTTCGCATCCACAACGAGATCCAGAGATGTGCCCTGCAACACAGATATGGAAACTGACTCTCTATCTCTCTCTCTCTCTCACTCACTCACTCACTCACTCACTCACTCACTCACTCACTCACTCACTCACTCACTCACTCACTCACTCACTCACTCACTCACTCACTCACTCACTCACTCACTCACTCACTCACTCACTCACTCACTCACTCACTCTCTCTCTCTCTCTCTCTCTCTCTCTCTCTCTCTCTTTCTCCCTCCTACCTGTTCAACAGCCAGAGTGACGGCGTCATATCCAGTGTCATCGCATTTTCAGACGCAGTCGGAGCAGACTCATCCGGTATCTTCTCGAGGGCAAAGGCCAGACACACCTAGAGAGTGCAGGTATATAATGAATGAGTCTCATGTTACTGGGTGAGTCTCACGTTGCTAGGATGGACCTTCCGAAGGTACTCGGAATCCTCGATAGCATCGGCGAGTGGCGCGTCTCTATCATTGTCGAATGCCGCTTCTTCCTTCATGAATGACAAGTCTCCAGTACCATCCTACATTGATGTTGCCATACCACCCTGCTAGTGAGAGTAATACGAACCAGAGTAGAGGAAGTAGAAGAGGGAGGACAGGAAGAAGGGAAAGGAGCGAGGTCCGAAGTGGAAGTGTCGGGAGGCGTCGAACGAGCGAGGACGACGCTGGAGAGGACATGCAATCATCAATCAATCCACAATCCTCCTCACCCTCCAGTCTCATCCCTGGCAGAAGCAGTTGCAGTAGTCATGTTAGTCGAGAACGCAACTGCGAACCCGCGACGTCGAGCATACTCGAACATTGGATTTGTACTGCTTCTACAGTATACTTGAATTTCAAACATTGTAAACAAATATACTAGGAGAATCTCTGACGTCACTTCCGGCACATCGGCAACGTCGCAGAGTGCGAACACGCGACCCGGAGACGGTCTGGAAGTATTCGTGCGGAATATATTAGAAGTCGTTTCACCTACCTAAATGCAGTCTGGACGCCCGTTTCCTTCACGTCATCCAAGAAAGTGACATTGAAGTCGTGTGAGCGGGCATACTATAATTCAACTTCGGAATAGGGTAATCAAATGCATCTACCGTGAGGATCTCATCAGTTATCTGCGGTGTGTCATCGACTTGGAAGACGGCGAAGACGCGACGTGGATCCGATGACGACATTCTAGAGAGATGAACACACGGTCACAATCTGTCAATCTACCAGATAATCCTTCCGGATGGACTGCGAATCCATTACGTATCACATTACAAGACACAATAAAATGACATATTTATGTAAGATGTGACAACCCGAACAATGTGGTGTGACAGAGGGAGTGATCCCAGGAACCGTCGACTCATCGCCCGGGGAAGCACTCCTTGTAGAGACGATCCAGCTCATCCCGCATCTGAATAAGAAATAGGGTGAAATGAAGATAGTGAAGAGTAATAGTGCAACCTGCTGGTCGTTGTCGACATGTCGGATGACGTGGCTCCCTGCGCTCGCAGTCTCCACTCCGTGCTTCCTGCCCACGTGCTTCACTGCATTGCTGAACACTGAAATGTATTGGCGATACAGATGATGCCTGTGACACTCACCCTTGGTCGTGTATAGGTGGCAGATGGAACACTCGAAGGGGCGGAGGGGAGAGTGCGCATTGGAGTGCTCGCGCAAGTTCGCCGGACACCCGCGGATCACACGCCCATCGCACTTCTAGAAAAAAAATCACGTTTGTCAAGTCCGCCGCCTCTCTGTTCTCATGGTCACACGGGAAGTATAGAAGAACAAAAAGAGCGCAGATAGCAGGTAGCGTCGTCTGGAGAAGAACACACTCGCAGATTCTGACGATAGCTAACACAATAGCCCACCATACACACAGCCTCGTAGCGTTTGTATTTATCTTTCGAGATGGTCGGCCTTCGATTCGGTGTCTTCCCCGTTCTCACAGGACTCCTATCATAAGTGCGCGGAGAAGGAGGAAAGCACTCGTCGCGAACAGCATCCAAGTCGGCACGCATCTTAACATAACATTAGTATTCATTAAATGAGTTTCCATCTGAAGCTCGAGTACCTGAGGATCGCTGTCGAATAGAGAAGAGACGCGTCGGGTAGCGTCTGCCAAATCCATCTGGTGAATGTTTCTCACATGTCTCACAGCATCGGCCCTCTCTGAAAGGAAATACAATACATGTACTCATATTATGTGATTATATCATATAATCAGCATTACATACAATTACGGTGTAGAAAGTAGAACCCACGTTTGAACTGGCGGCTGCACAGACTGCATACGTACGGGGAGAAGGGGAAGTGGATGACTGCGTGAGCCTTGCGGTTCGCTCCTTTATCGTACACCGACACACCACACCTCTGAAAGTACAGCATACACCAATACATCTTCAGACCACCCACAGTGCACTTGCTGACAGTGTCGGCGCGTTTCTCGGGAGAGCTCATCTTGCCACCAGCTCTTTTCTCCCGGGTGACAATCTCCTTCTTTCTCTTCTCTTTCACTCCCTTCTGTGCCGTTTGCTTCTTCAGAGAACGAACAGGGACGATGTCTATCGCCAATGGAGCGTCACCAGACTGAAAAAAGACAATTAGTTGTAGACGTCATCTATCTACATACCTCTTCTTCCCGTGGGTTCGTCTGCGTCTGTGATTCGGGAACCCAATCGTCATCCGAAGAAGACACAGCATCAGACTGAAAGATGAAATATGTAGCAATAATCGAAATGTGATTACACTGACCGACTCGTCACTATCGTTGTCGTCGGAAGATGTGGCGGAATCTGGATCGGAGACCATCTCGTCATCATCTTCATCTTCTCCTGTTTTGTCGACAGCGTCCTACAGAACAACATAACAAATCAATATCTCATTTTCTTTCTTGTGAATCGTAACAACACGAACCGACTTCATGTACGATCGCGGACGGAGTCGCTTCAGACCAGGGGGACACGTCTTCTCGTTACCCTCCATCTCCTCCTCTTGGTCCTCAATTGCCCTCTTCTCCATCCTGCATCTACGCATCGCTCTCCCCGACGTCGTCGGAGCGTCGTCGTCATCAGATGGATCCACGGAAGCCAACGCAGCGACCTATAATAGAGAAAGGTATGAATCACTGTATAGGAGTAACCACCTCACCTCGCCACCTCCTCCCGGAAAGAGGATACGCGGTTTCACATCCATAGTCAGATCCATGGAAGTCGGAACTGGAGACGTCGACAATAGATAATTATATTCTAATATAGTATCGTCCACTCACAGCACCTTTCAGATCCGGAGTCTTTTCCTTCTCCTCTACTCCTCGAACCTGCTCCTCCGGTTCAGCTCCTTCCGAGAGAAGATAGTAGTTCATCTCACCACAGTCTCCACCATTTTCCATGTCAGCGGTCGCCAGAGCGTTCTCCTTCACATCTGGCTCTCCACCCGTCGCTGTCGATTCCATCTACATTACCATTGATCAATACAGTTTCTTTTGTGATCTTATAGCTCTCTCTCTCTCTCTCTCTCTCTCTCTCTCTCTCTCTCTCTCTCTCACTCACTTGTTGAGTGACGAATGTGGGCTTCATATCAAGGGTCATCATCTGGCTGCTCACATCTTCCACAACACTCGCGGAAGACACGTCGGATTCATCGGTGCGGGCAAATGCGAGACACACCTGTGGAGAATGAGTGAATATAAGCACACACAAGGTACACACACCTTGCTAGGATCCACTCTCTGGAGGTACTCGTTCTCCTGCGGGGCATCGACAGAACTGGCCGGAAGGATCGGTAAAGTGACAGTGTCGACGGCAGAAAGGAGAGGATCGGAGAACAGAGAACTGAGGACGAAAGAACAATCAACCAACCAATCACTACGCTCCACCCACCCTCCAATCGACTCCTCCCGTGACGGAGTAGGATACGAGAACGTGAGGGCATAGCCGCGTGAGCACGCGTACTCAAATCGAAGGAAAAATGATATATGATTGGATTTGGATGCACCTGGAGAATTCTTGACGTCACTTCTGGAGTGTCGACGACATGGAAGAGAGCGAAAACACGTCCCGGGTCACAACGGGAAGACCTGGAAAAGTGAATGGATGGTAGGAGGCTGTCCTCTACTCACATGAATCCAGTCTGTACACCAGCTTCCTTCACGTCATCCGCAAACATCACATTGAAGGCGTGCGAGCGGGCAAACTACACAAATCGATCAAGATTATTCGAGACTAATGTTCCACCTTGAGAACCTCTGTCGTGATTTGCGGGGTGTCATCTATTTGGAAGACGGCGAAGACGCGGCGCGCCTCCGATGACGACATACTACTAACAAATACGCAGAGACTATGCCGACCGTTCGAGATAGAAAGGTAATCCTTGCGGAACGACTGCGAATCCGTTACACATCGAACAATATATGGACACTTTTTACAGAAATTACTTTATTACAACATAACAAGTAACAAGAACCATAAAACAATCAAAACTTCAAAAAAACGCGTTTTATCATGGATTGTTCTCCGTAAGATCTAGAGCCCAGGAAAGCACTCGAAGAAGCGGCAAGCGGTCCATTTCATCCCGCATCTGAACAATAAATCATCTCCGCTTGAGCTTGAGTAACAGATATTGGTAAGAGTGGACACACCACACCCCTAAACTGCCAGCGCAGTTTCTCGTCCTGTTAATAGAAGCAGGCGAGGGGGGTAGACAATGCATAAATTCATTATATGTGTACCTGCTTGTCGATACGTGAAATGATGTGATTGGAGGCGCTCGCAGCGTCCACTCCGTGTACCATCTGCGCATGTATCACAACACTGCCTTTGCCGGAAATGAAATTCATAACACAATAAACTACACTGATGAAACTTACTCTTGAACGGACGAATGCAGATGGAGCAGTGGACGGGGCGGAGGGTGGAGTGTACGAGGGAATGCTGCGAAGAATCGTCGGCGACGAGCGAAACAATCGAGCGTCGCACTTCTGGAAATCATACCTCATACTCACACTCATTGATAGTCACTCACCGCACACACCGCTCCACCACCGTCGGACTACTTGGGTCTCTTCTGAATCTCCACTCTGCCGAGGCGACAGGGAGAAGACGTGAGCTGACGAGAGAAGCACTCGGCGTGGGCAGCGGCCACCTCGGGTCGCATCTGTAAACAAGGTGGCGGGAAAAGTGGACAGCAGTGTAGCTGGGGGTTGCTGTCGACTAGAGAGCACACGCACTGTGTCGCATTCTTCGCATCCACACCATGCACCATCACGTGCCACACAGCTGAAAACGTGTATACTCACTTGACTCACTCACTCGTGCACCACTCACACTTGAAGTGGCAGTGGCAGATGGTGCACGAGGAAGAATGACACCACACCTGTGACACCACATCTGGATGAGTGCACAGGTAGAAAATGAGTGCTCACCTTGCTAGCATCCACTCTCTGCCGGCAGTTGTTTTCACCTGGTGCATGGCCGGCAGTTGCGTCTTCATCAAATTCGTCAATCACCTCCGTCTTCACAGCTGGCTCGTCCCTGCTCGTCCCTACATTCCTCTACAAAATAATAACAAAGAAAAAACAACAAAGAAAGGAAAGAGAGTGTATACTGACTGGAGTGATAAAAAACACCTCTCTTTTCGCTCCCTTTCCATGCCGCTCGCTGTCGGTACGTTCGAATCCAGAGCATGCTCAAAAATCTAGAGCTCGCCCCGAGCGACATAGCAAACTGTAATCAATAAATCCATTCATAAATCAATGCATGTATCAAACCTGCACGACTGCTATGACGTTCTGCAGAGTATTGTTCATCTCCAGAATTGCAAAGATACGTTTCGGAGAAGCCATAGTAGCCTGAACACAAAACAAAAAAAATGTGGCGTAGCCGAATGACATGTCAAGAGATCGATCAATTGATCCATAAAACAATAAATCCATCCTTTCTCGCGAGGTATCCCAAGTGGGAGAAAATCAAATCCATAACAGCAAAATCGACATTTCAAATCTACTTATGTCACAAGTGTTGAAGTAAGTAAAACATAAAATACGTTTATCAGTGTAAAACTCTCATCAACATGGCACAGCATATAAGGTAAAACTGGATATTCCAAGCAGTAAAAAAGTATCACATTCGTATAAAGCAGAAATATCACAATACGATCAATACTCTACAGAGCAGCGGCGACCGCGAGGGCGAGGGCGATGCAGACAGAGGGGACCACCGAGGCGTCCTCCTCGTCCTCCTCCATGCCAGTGGAACGAGTGAGGAGCTGCTGCCGCACCCCCGACCACATGCGAGACCGCCGGTGGCCCACCACAGACACTGAAGCAGCCACGTGACACAGTTCTCACCTATGTCCCCCACCTCCCTCTCTCCCGTGCTTCTTCTCCTCGTCCTTCTCAATCTCCCCGAGCGCATCGTGCACGTCATTCGTCCGCGTCGCAGGCACCCGGTTCGAGTGAGTCTCCGCCGCAGCCAACTGATCCTGAACACAGAGGGCTCACGACTGGAGAACAACGAGACGTGACGTACGATGAGCAGGCGGGCGACCGTCTCGATGTCCGGAGTCTCGACCGGGTTCCTCTGCCAGTCTAGCATCTGAATACGCGCGATACGCATCTCACCATCAACCAACACTGGCGACTCCAGGGGGGCACTGAAATCGTTCCAATACATATCATTCTCATCACACAACACGCAAAATGCCAGTGATATAATTTCTGAATTGTATAAGTGGGTTGATGTTGATGTACACCGGTCGTAGTTCCCTGTACTCATCTCCATCTACTCACGTTCTGATAAGATTGTTGATGAGGTCGTTGCCGAACGAGCCGAACAAGTTATCCCCGCCGGACTGCTGCAGCAACGAGACAAGCTGAAAACATCCAAAAATAAATAAATGCAATGTCGTGATGTAAATGTAAACAATATTAACATTGGACACGACGTTGTATGTTAGATGAAGGATTGTAAAATTACACCATTCACCTGCGAGAGGAGATCTTTGGGATTCTGCTGGGTGAGGTCGGAAGAGGTGGAGGCGGCGGAGGAAGACGAGGGTTTCTTGACGGAGCGGCCGACCGAACTCGGCAGGGGGGCCTCCTCCACAGGCGGCTGCGACTGCGAGACGCCAGTCTCCGAGTCAATCGGCTGCAAGACAAGATATGTGGAAGGGGACAGGATCCTCACACGCTCACCTTGGCAGCTCCCTTCTTGGCCTGCTCGAGCTTCTGTTTCACGTCGTGCTGGAGGTTCTTGAGCTCGTTGGTGAGCCTGTCTCCGGTGGGGATCTTCTTGCACTGTTGAGGGAGCATCCACGAAAGAAGATCGTCGAACGTCGAGCCCTGTCCGCGGGAGAACGCGTCGAATAGCTGAAACGAGGTGAGCATTGCGGAAACAAGGTGTAAGAAGCAATTTAAAATACAAACACATTGTTTACAGAATAATTACGACTTCTAAAATACAACAGCAAATAACTAATAATAATACTCTCCCATGCCACGCACCGTATCGAAGAGAGAAGAGTTGGCGTGTCTGCACTGCTTGCTCACCGCCTCCCGAACACACTTGAGAGCGCATATCGAAGCTCTGCTCAACACATACATGGACAACGATCGAATTGGTCTCTGTTTTTTGTCAACAGCGTTGTCAAGAGCATTTTTGTCAAGAGCATTTGTCAACAGTTTTGTCAAGAGCATCACCAACTCACTCGCACACTCCCTGCACGTCCAGACTGACCACCGTCGAGTTGATGTCGCGGCTGCACAGCGGCTCGCAGTGGTCCTGACATGGCAACTAATCAATAACTCATGTTTTATCGATTACCTTGAACGAGGGCATCGCGTCGCGAATGCACGAGATCGAGTCGGGCAGGACTGCAAAGCAAAATCAATATGTACCCATGCCATAATACTAGAAGAATTTTGGATTGTGCAACGTACTTTCAAAGTTCTCGACGCAGATGAGCTTGTGTGCAGTGAGGGCGAGGTCGGCAGTGGTGGTGGCAGAGCAACCCGACTGAACGCAAGCCACAGACGAAGACAGCTCACTGCAACAGCCAGGTAGTGTAGGGCACAAACACGTGAAACATTATGTTCATCAACAGCACACGCTGTCTCCGTATAAACTACATGTACAGTAAGTAAGCATGGCGTAGACTGACCTGCACAGCTTGGCGACGCTGCCCGAGTCCATCTTGCCGTCGCGGTTCATGAAGCTGTGCATGGCTGAGAGGACTCTGTCGGCGGGAGGCACACACGCGGCCGCACAAGGCGACATCACCGACGAGAACGAGGAGATCTTCGGAGAACCCGCAGGCAGAAGACGGTCTGCAAGTATACACTGCTATCATTCCGTCATGACCCCAAGCATTCAAGAAAAAAAACACATGATAAACGCACCAATCATTTCGGTGAGGGTATGGAGGTTGAAGTCTCCGTGGAACGAGGCTGCCGAGTGTGCGAAGAGGGCCGCAGCCGCCGCGACAAGACACAGCCAACGCATGTCTCAAACATAAACAATGTTATCAAAACTGGCAACTGGCAACTGGCAACTGGATTTAAAGTACAAAATGAAAGTTCAATGTACAGTAATTCAAAGTACAACATGAAAGTAAGTAAGTAAGTAAGTACGAGCCGCGGTGACAAAGGAAGACAACATAAAAATATAAAAAGCCACCGACTAGCGACCCATCTACACGGCGACTGGCTTGTAGTGGGGTTATTTCCCGCTCAAACGAGATACAATCGACAGCACTGATGATCTACCATCGAATCGATCTGCCGAAAATTTGAAACGCTGTTTTCCCGCAGTCGTCTTATGTCAACAAAACTACGCTTATGGACACATAGCATCCGTTATTATAGTAATTTTTCGTTGTCGAATTTTCCGAATTGTTGAATTTTCCCAGTTGTTGAATTGTTGAATTTTACAGGATGCCGATTTTATTTACAATGTAATATTGCATACTTTATTCGCGCTTGTATGCTGTGTGTGTTCTTTGTCTAAATTTATGCGTGTCGACTGATTCTGTCTTAGAAATGATCGTTTTCCGCTTCGCATCGGCTTTATTCGTGTAACTTTTTCGGATGTCGTCGTCGGTGGATGAGATCTACGCGGTTCTCCGTTTCAACAGGAACGACGCATCCGCTATTCACGCCATCACAATGATGAGTTCTACATATATAAATCTTATATAAAACACATATATAACTTTTAAAAAATTCGATGTCTGTTCTTTTTCCAATGTTTTGGATGTTTTATAGTATTTTAGGTAGTTCATAAAAAAACAACTACGTTTCAGTTGGTACGCGGAACGGACGAGGAGACATGCTGGCTGAGTGGCTCGAGAGCAACGGATGGGCCGCTGGAAACACCTACTTCCAGAACCGGACGGGACGACTCTGGACTTGGAGATCGGCTCAAGGTACCCACTCTTGTTATTATTTCGTGTTTATGCGGAATCTGGACGGAGTGCGGAGTTGCCGATAATGCGATACCGGATAAATGTTGAATTGAATTGAATTGAATTGTTTCAGTTGTCCCTCGAGCCGAATCCACCTCGAGTTCACCTCTGGGGTGGCGACAGAAGCTTCTCGCGAAGGAACCACGTTAAATGCGAGGTTGCTGAGTGCTTGAGATTCCATTATAATTCCGTCATAATCCTTTCGTTGTGAGCTGTTATAAGTATACATTTTCAGAGACGTGGTTTCCTCTCACTCGCTCGATGCTACGACGGACAGCAACGATGTCATTTTGCCAGCGGCGGTACAGCTGCCCACTTCTGCAGCGCTCGATCTCAAACCGCCTCTGCCCATCCATAACACGGTGCGCATCTTGTCGTCTATTTTATTATCATATATATATATATATATATATATATATATATATATATATATATATATATTTCTTCAGGCTCATCCTCAGCAGTTGAATTTCGTGCTCGACATGAAGCCCGACCAGGCCATCGGGGTGCCGTTCCGTCCTCCGCCTCAGATTCCTCGGGCGGTGATGAGAGGAGTGAGGTTGGATGTTGTGTTATGTTGCTTGAGTGCATCTGTCTCGTCATGTGGGGGGGGGGGGCGTCCGGTGCGCAGGTGCGCGCACCAGTCGGCGGGTGGCGGGGAGACGAATCGGTCGAGCGCGTCCAATGCCCTTCAGCCGGTAGGCGTCAAGGCTATTCAAAACTCTTGTTACGACATACGAATATATTTGAGAAGCGTCCCTCTGGGGGAGTGTCAGTCAAGAAAGCGAAAAAGAAGAAGAAGACTCAGCCGAAGGACACGGTCATGGGCTCCTTGACGGGTGACAAAAATCGATGTGTCGTGAGTTTTTTGTTGAAATAATTTGTTTTGAGGTTTTGTCTCTATTATCAGAAGTGCGGATGGATGCGCACGAGGGCTGGCAGTGTCCAGCCGGCACATCGTCGCCAACACGCTCTCACCCACACCGCTATCCACCCCTTCCAGTGTGACATCTGCAAATACACCGCGGCGAGTAAGTCAGGATTATCGTATTGTATTCACATGTTATATTGCAGGTAAGGGTAATGCGATGTCTCACTCAAGGAGGATGCACCGGATGATTGACGACTTGGCCAAGCAACACATCGTCTCCCTGTGCGACAGCGACAGCCAGGTAGGCGGGTCAATTTATTTTTCGAATTCCAATTCGTATTGATTCGATTGTTTTCCATGTTGAGATGCGCGCGGATATGGAGGCTGTGTATCGAGAGTGCTTCATCGAATCTTAGGAGGTTCTTGATCTCTGATAATCAAAGCTTTTCTTTTGTATACAATCTTTTGCCATGATTTTGTTTTGTTTCTTGTTCTGTTATTGACAGGTTGCATTCGTAATATTTCTCTAGTTGTGACTTTCAGAAATAAACTCTTTTTCCAATACCACCTATGAAGATCTGTTGAAATTTCAATGATTGTAATATGGATTCGCAATCCGCTCTGTGGAACTATCTAGTACGTCGCCTTTTTGAAGAATCTTTTTGTCTGGAAACTGGAGAACGATCCCAGTATGTCGTCGTCTGAGGCGCGCCGCGTCTTCGCCGTCTTCCAAATAGATGACACACCGGAAATCACGACAGAGGTTCTCAAGGTTAGATGTAGAGCACTAGTCCTGAATAGTCTTGATGGATTTGTGTAGTTTGCTCGCTCGCACGCCTTCAATGTGATGTTTGCGGATGACGTGAAGGAAGCTGGTGTACAGACTGGATTCATGTGAGTAGAGGACAGCCTCCTACCATCCATTCACTTTTCCAGGTCTTCCCGTTGTGACCCGGGACGTGTTTTCGCTCTCTTCCATGTCGTCGACACTCCAGAAGTGACGTCAAGAATTCTCCAGGTGCATCCAAATCCAATCATATATCATTTTTCCTTCGATTTGAGTACGCGTGCTCACGCGGCTATGCCCTCACGTTCTCGTATCCTACTCCGTCACGGGAGGAGTCGATTGGAGGGTGGGTGGAGCGTAGTGATTGGTTGGTTGATTGTTCTTTCGTCCTCAGTTCTCTGTTCTCCGATCCTCTCCTTTCTGCCGTCGACACTGTCACTTTACCGATCCTTCCGGCCAGTTCTGTCGATGCCCCGCAGGAGAACGAGTACCTCCAGAGAGTGGATCCTAGCAAGGTGTGTGTACCTTGTGTGTGCTTATATTCACTCATTCTCCACAGGTGTGTCTCGCATTTGCCCGCACCGATGAATCCGACGTGTCTTCCGCGAGTGTTGTGGAAGATGTGAGCAGCCAGATGATGACCCTTGATATGAAGCCCACATTCGTTACTCAACAAGTGAGTGAGAGAGAGAGAGAGAGAGAGAGAGAGAGAGAGCTATAAGATCACAAAAGAAACTGTATTGATCAATGGTAATGTAGATGGAATCGACAGCGACGGGTGGAGAGCCAGATGTGAAGGAGAACGCTCTGGCGACCGCTGACATGGAAAATGGTGGAGACTGTGGTGAGATGAACTACTATCTTCTCTCGGAAGGAGCTGAACCGGAGGAGCAGGTTCGAGGAGTAGAGGAGAAGGAAAAGACTCCGGATCTGAAAGGTGCTGTGAGTGGACGATACTATATTAGAATATAATTATCTATTGTCGACGTCTCCAGTTCCGACTTCCATGGATCTGACTATGGATGTGAAACCGCGTATCCTCTTTCCGGGAGGAGGTGGCGAGGTGAGGTGGTTACTCCTATACAGTGATTCATACCTTTCTCTATTATAGGTCGCTGCGTTGGCTTCCGTGGATCCATCAGATGACGACGACGCTTCGACGACGTCGGGGAGAGCGATGCGTAGATGCAGGATGGAGAAGAGGGCAATTGAGGACCAAGAGGAGGAGATGGAGGGTAACGAGAAGACGTGTCCCCCTGGTCTGAAGCGACTCCGTCCGCGATCGTACATGAAGTCGGTTCGTGTTGTTACGATTCACAAGAAAGAAAATGAAATATTGATTTGTTATGTTGTTCTGTAGGACGCTGTCGACAAAACAGGAGAAGATGAAGATGAGGATGAGATGGTCTCCGATCCAGATTCCGCCACATCTTCCGACGACAACGATAGTGACGAGTCGGTCAGTATAATCACATTTCGATTATTGCTACATTTAGGCCATTCCCCCCTTTCAGCGTACGGCAATATCGCTGGCTCGCCAGACAGACGAGAATTTTATGCAAATTTGCCCCGATTGTATGTTTTTGTGGTCAAACATGGTAAAAATGACGGAAATAGAAAAATCGAGCACTAGAAATCTCTGAGCATTCTATCTGGGCATCTTCTCCAGAAAACTGAGCGCTGTGCGATAAGTTTGAAGAGAGTAATTGAGTTTCGGAGTTTTCCCATTGGAAATCGAGTCAAAATCAAGGTTTTTGGACTCTAATTAGAAAACGGACGCGAAAATATAAAATCGAACACTAGAGATCGATGAGAACTACTGATATCCATCACATATCAAAATTTTGGGGCGCGCGAGTTGCGCGGCCAAGTGCGCGAGTTGCGCGGCCGAATGGTCTCCCACGGGCCGATAACGGTCAATTAATGCCTCAAATGCTGTCTAGTAAACATTCGGCGAAATGATTGTTGTACGATGAACGGGGGGATGCCCTATATTTCATCTTTCAGTCTGATGATGTGTCTTCTTCGGATGACGATTGGGTTCCCGAATCACAGACGCAGACGAACCCACGGGAAGAAGAGGTATGTAGATAGATGACGTCTACAACTAATTGTCTTTTTTCAGTCTGGTGACGCTCCATTGGCGATAGACATCGTCCCTGTTCGTTCTCGGAAGAAGCAGATGGTTCAGAAGGGAGTGAAAGAGAAGAGAAAGGTCACCCGGGAGAAAAGAGCTGGTGGCAAGATGAGCTCTCTTGAGAAACGCGCTAACGTCAGCAAGTGCACGGTGGGTGGTCTGAAGATGTATTGGTGTATGCTGTACTTTCAGAGGTGTGGTGTGTCGGTGTACGATAAAGGAGCGAACCGCAAGGCTCACGCAGTCATCCACTTCCCCTTCTCCCCGTACGTATGCAGTCTGTGCAGCCGCCAGTTCAAACGTGGGTTCTACTTTCTACACCGTATTTGTATGTAATGCTGATTATATGATATAATCACATAATATGAGTACATGTATTGTATTTCCTTTCAGAGAGGGCCGATGCTGTGAGACATGTGAGAAACATTCACCAGATGGATTTGGCAGACGCTACCCGACGCGTCTCTTCTCTATTCGACAGCGATCCTCAGGTACTCAAGCTTCAGATGGAAACTCATTCGATGAATACTAATATTATGTTGAGATGCGTGCCGACTTGGATGCTGTTCGCGACGAGTGCTTTCCTCCGCGGCCAGCGCCCCCCAGACTTTATCATCAGAGGAGTCCTGTGAGAATGGGGAAGACCCCGACGCGAAAGACCACCCACTCCAACAACGCATCGACGTCGGCTGCGGCTGAGTGTGCGGTGGGAAATAGTTTTTTCTACGTAATAGTTTTAACTTTAAAATCTTAGAAGTGCGGCGCACGTGTGATCCGCGTGTATACGGCGAATCTGCGCGATCACTCCAATTCCCACTCTCCTCTCCGCCCATTCGAATGCTCCATCTGCCACGAATACACCACCAAGAGTAAGCATAATATTATTGGTTATAAGTATTAATTATATATGTATACATATATTTGATTCTATACGTCTACAGTATACATTTAAGAAATTGGCAATGTTGTTCTGCATGTGCGTGAGAAGCACGGAGTGGACGCTGCGAGTGCCTCGCAACATGTCATCTCCCATCTCGACGACAACAAGCAGGTACGACACGTGGACTGTTCACTGGTTTCATATCACCCTTCTTCTTCTTCAGATGCGGGATCAGCTGGATCGTCTTTACAAGGAGTGCTTCCCCGGACGATGAGTCAACGGCTTCTCGGCTCCGTCCACATTCACTTTCTCTTACTTTGTCTTGTTGTTGCATCTTACATAAATATGTTGTTATCTTGTGTTGTGTAATGTCGTGCGTGATACATAATGGATTCGCAGTCCATCCGAAAGGATTATCTGGTAGATTGACAGATTGTGACCGTGTGTTCATCTCTCTAGAATGTCGTCATCGGATCCACGTCGCGTCTTCGCCGTCTTCCAAGTCGATGACACACCGCAGATAACTGATGAGATCCTCAAGGTAGATGCATTTGATTACCCTATTCCGAAGTTGAATTATAGTATGCCCGCTCTCATCGCTTCAATGTCACTTTCTTGGATGACGTGATGAATACCGGTGTGCAGACTGCATTGGAGTGAGTCAAACGACTTCTTACATTCCGCAGAAATACTTCCAGACCGTCTCCGGGCCGCGTATTCGCGCTCTGCAACGTTATCGATGTTCCGGAAGTGACGTCAGAGATTCTCCAGGTATATTTGTTTATAATGTTTGAAATTCAATTTTAGTGTATAAGCAGTACAAATACTACATTGTTTGAGTATGCTCGACGTCGCGGGTTCGCAGTCGCGTTCTCGGATAAGAGTACTACCGAGACTGCTCCTGAGTCGACTGAAGGGTGAGGAGGATTGTGGATTGATTGATGATTGCATGTGCTCTCCAGCGTCGTCCTCGCTCGTTCGACGCCTCCCAACACTTCCGCTTCGGACCTCGCTCATTCTTGTACTCCCCCTTCCATTCCCTCCACTCTGGTTCGTATTACTCTCACTAGCAGGATGGTATGACAACATGAATGTAGGATGGTACTGGAGACTTGTCATTCATGAAGGAAGAAGCGGCAGTCGACAATGATAGAGACGCGCCTTCCGCCGATGCTATCGAGGATTCCGAGTACCTTCAGAATTCAGAAGGTCCATCCTAGCAACGTGAGACTCACCCAGTAACGTGAGACTCATTCATTATATACCTTCACTTTCTAGGTGTGTCTGGCCTTTGCCCTCGAGAAGATACCGGATGAGTCTGATCCGACTGCGTCTGGAAATGCGATGACACTGGATATGAAGCCGTCCACTCTGGCTGTTGAACAGGTAGGAGGAGAGAGAGAGAGAGAGAGAGAGAGAGAGAGAGAGAGAGAGTGAGTGAGTGAGTGAGTGAGTGAGTGAGTGAGTGAGTGAGTGAGTGAGTGAGTGAGTGAGTGAGTGAGTGAGTGAGTGAGTGAGTGAGTGAGTGAGTGAGTGAGTGAGTGAGTGAGTGAGTGAGTGAGTGAGTGAGTGAGAGAGAGAGAGAGATAGTCAGTTCCCATATCTGTGTTGCAGGGCACATCTCTGGATCTCGTTGTGGATGCGAAACCGCCTCGTATGGATGCGATGGGAGGAGGAAGGTATGAGGTGATACTGTCAGTTTCGGACTCGGATGCCGATCATCCCCTTCCCACTGATGACGTGGCTGAAGACGCCGACGTCGAATCGGTGCGTGTAATGTCGATTACTGTACGATATGTTCTCTTCTTTTAGTCTGATGACTCGACTCTTGTCGCTCAGAAATCGGTTCCTCGCTATCGTTTGAGGAAGAAGACGATACTGAAGGGACATGGGAATAAGGAGACGAAGAAGAAGGTCAACAAGGACAAGCAGGCTCGCAGAAGGAAAAACTCTTCCAAGAAGCGCGCTGGCACTGTCAGTGAGTGCAAGGTATAATATATATGAAGAATCTAGTGGCAGTGGTTTATGTTCGTTTTGATTTCAGAAATGTGGCGTGACTGTCGTTTCCGAAAACCGCAAAACCCACGCGGCCACCCACTCAGCTCACTTCTATTTCGTTTGTACCTTCTGCAAGCAAGGTTTCAATCGTGAGTAAAACTTGAATTATTAAAAAAAAAGAAGATTTCGTATACCACAATATCTACTTTTATACAACTTTTTGAATGATGTTTTATTCTGCTTACTTTCCTCTATCAATATCTAGTCCAAGAACTAGAATAGGATAGGACTTAATTTAAAGAAGGACTCCGGGGAACGTGCCAGCCGACGCAAAATTCCGCGCCCTAGTGGCTGGCGCATGTATTCGCGGCGAGACTAATTTCACTGTTCACTAACGTGTCTCTATCACTGGGTCAGCGCATGGTGAGCGCGGGAAAGCAGCGGCAGTGAGTGAGAGCGTGCGTGACCCGCGCAGCTTTTTTCATCTTGTGCCAGCCGAACACTCAATCGATTTAGTAGAGGTCACACTCAACTTTTGCTGGCAAAAGACCCTCAGAAAGATCTCAGAACGGCCGCGCACCCTCAGAAAGATCCCCAGAAAGATCCTCAATGTCAGAAAGATCTCAGAACGCGCCCCCACCCTCAGAAAGATCCTCGGAAAGTGTCTTTTTGTATCATAAAGGGGCTTTTTGATACATAATCGAGTCTTACCTCGCCTTAATAATTTATACGGTTGCATAATAACACGTGAAAAAATATGATACAACAAAACAAAGTTAAATGGGGAGCCACCGTAACAAAATGGCGTGAATTTGTCTTGTGGAGGACTGCGATTGTGCCTACCCAGCTGATTGGGGGCGATCTTGCGTAACTGGCAAAATGCCGAAATCTTGCGCCCAGTCTGACGGTCAATAGTATTCGTACTGCCGAAACAATATTGGTTATGCAGATTTTAGCAATGCAGTTTTTCTCTTATGTAGATAGATTCTTCTTCTTCTTCTTCTTCTTCTTCTTCTTCTTCTTCTTATTATTCTTATTCTTATTCTTATTCTTATTCTTATTCTTATTCTTATTCTTATTCTTATTCTTATTCTTATTCTTATTCTTATTCTTATTCTTATTCTTATTCTTATTCTTCTTATTCTTCTTATTCTTCTTATTCTTCTTATTCTTCTTATTCTTCTTATTCTTCTTATTCTTCTTATTCTTCTTATTCTTCTTATTCTTCTTATTCTTCTTATTCTTCTTATTCTTCTTATTCTTCTTATTCTTCTTATTCTTCTTATTCTTCTTATTCTTCTTATTCTTCTTATTCTTCTTATTCTTCTTATTCTTCTTATTCTTCTTATTCTTCTTATTCTTCTTATTCTTCTTATTCTTCTTATTCTTCTTATTCTTCTTATTCTTCTTATTCTTCTTATTCTTCTTATTCTTCTTATTCTTCTTATTCTTCTTATTCTTCTTATTCTTCTTATTCTTCTTATTCTTCTTATTCTTCTTATTCTTCTTATTCTTCTTATTCTTCTTATTCTTCTTATTCTTCTTATTCTTCTTATTCTTCTTATTCTTCTTATTCTTCTTATTCTTCTTATTCTTCTTATTCTTCTTATTCTTCTTATTCTTCTTATTCTTCTTATTCTTCTTATTCTTCTTATTCTTCTTATTCTTCTTATTCTTCTTATTCTTCTTATTCTTCTTATTCTTCTTATTCTTTTTATTCTTTTTATTCTTCTTATTCTTCTTATTCTTCTTATTCTTCTTATTCTTCTTATTCTTCTTATTCTTCTTATTCTTCTTATTCTTCTTATTCTTCTTATTCTTCTTATTCTTCTTATTCTTCTTATTCTTCTTATTCTTCTTATTCTTCTTATTCTTCTTATTCTTCTTATTCTTCTTATTCTTCTTATTCTTCTTATTCTTCTTATTCTTCTTATTCTTCTTATTCTTCTTCTTTTCCCCGCGGCGTGCGGTCGGGTCTTCATTTCGCCCTGCCGCCGCCGAATGTTCGGTCATCGACAAGAATCCTTCCCGAATAACCAGTGAGGCGGCGGGAAGTATCCTCATGTGGAAGCAGCTATGGCGCGGGGAGATACCAATTGGCATGGACGCAAAGGAAAATCCGGAGCTCTACACGTCAAAAATGGTACTCTAACGAATAAACGGTCCAGAATGATATCTATCAAGTATCGTCTTCCCACCACTAATCTCGTCAGCCTACCTGTCTTTCCCCGGCGTTAGCCTATGCATCTAGTATCTTAGGCACTACTGTATGCTTCATATCATTATGATTGTGTTGTCATATTCAGATATAACGATTCCGGATAAACGATTGATTGATTGATTGTAGATAGATTCAATTCACGATTTTCTGTAAATATTGACCCCTAATGTTGTTTTTCGCGGAGGGCTTCTTTAAACATTTTGCTGTTTGACGCATTCGCATGAATTCAGAGAATTTTTTCAGATAGGAGTAATGTTATGATGCACGTGAAGAGAAAACACGGTGTGGACTGGAAGAACGCATCCCAGCACTTGACTTGCCTACTGGACAGCGACGCTCAGGTACGTATGCGAGGGTGCAATGGAGGTGGAATGAAGGGAGAAGCGTTCAGGTGCGGGCCGATTTGGATGCTCTCTACGCAGAGTGTTTCCCTGATGTGAAGGCCAGCGTCGTGGTGTGTACGGTGAATTCCCCTATGACTGTATGATGTAACGTCTTTTGTTAGAAGTGCGATGTGCGTTTGTCAAGCACGTACTCCTCAAATCTCCGCAAGCATTCCTATATACACTCCACTATCCGTCCCTACCAGTGCTCTATCTGCCGCTTTTCCTACATCCGTGAGTTTCTAAAGCATAGGCTGTTGTTTTACGCGGGTGTGTTTTACAGGAGAAGATCGTGTTGCGCAGCACGTGCGTGTGAAGCACGGAGTGGACGCGGCGAGCGCCGCCAACCACGTCATCCGCCTGCTCGACAACAACCAGCAGGTCAGTCTGTCACTCTCTCCTTTCCACTCTCTGTCCAGGTGCGGGATGAGCTGGACCGTGTCTACAACGAGTGCTTCCCTGCTCGATAGAGCGATGGACGACGCACAGGCAATACTGTTCTTTCGTTTATTATTCACTGTTATCATGTTTTGTGTGTTGTTTTTGTAATATGTGTATGTTATTGTTATGAGATGAAATGTTACTTGTTGATTGAATACTAACTTCGTACAAAAATAATGTGCTTCATTCAAATACATTTAAAATATAAGTATACACAATGACGCATAACCGGTGCAGAATTAGGACACATGAAATTATTACAGTGATGAAACCAATCGATATGAAAAGATGATGTCAACGATGACGTCACTTCATTGGCGTCTTACACTGCTCGACTCCCTTCTGCAGGAAGTCGGCGCCGTTCTCGATAGACTCATCGATCACCTGTAATATTTGGATTGATGGCTGTTCTATCGACTGTCACACCCACCTTCTCCCAACAGTGCATTCCCTCCAAACCGCCCGCATACGAAAACGACTTGTCTGAAAGAGCATGATCAGTCGATAATCATAGTGAATGAATAAACTACGAGTAATGAGTCGCGCACCGATCCACTGGTCGTTGTAGTATGTGTCCGCGTAGTAGTGGTCAGGATCGCAGATGAGAGTGGCTATTGTGAGACGGTGCGGCTTCCCCTCCGAGAAGAGGAGAGAACCCTCGTGAGTGTCGTCCCTGCGAGGAGAGCGGGTGAGAGAGAGAGAGGGGGGGGGGAGAGGGAGACTCACTTGTGGAGATGCGCCTTGTGGAGAGCGACGAGGAAGTTGAGCGCGGTACTCGCTCCTCCCGCGATTCCCCTGCAACACCCAGTCATGTCTGTATGATGTGTTCTCCTACCTCCTCTTGAGCACCCTCATCGCAGCTGCGGAGGCGATGTCCGGCATCTTCACCGCCTCATCCACCACAGAACGGACCAGGCTGGAAGCATGATACTGTCTATTGTATGTTCGTGTGCTTGAGCCACACTATTGTATCAATACTCGTCATTTTAATACATATCAGGCTCTTAGGAAACTGTTTAGGAAACATGATGATGTGGAGAAGAAAGAGGTGAAAGAGCTGCTCACCTGGTGGTCTCTCCGAATATCACCGGCTTCACGTTGTATCCGTACCCGATGCCGGCGATTCCAGGCTTCACCCACAGCGTGTTGCCCGACTCGTTCGTGAACCTATGCAATACATTGGGTGTACAGTTATGTGCAGGCCTTTTCAATATAAAAAGTGTGTGACTGACTTGTTGCTGACGACGTAGTCATAGAAGAGGGAGTACTGCGAGTCAGAGAGGACGACTTTGGTGGGCAGACCGTAGCGGGTGACATAGCGACCAACGGAGGAAATCGTGCCACCTGGCGGGTGAGGTTGAGAGAGAGAGAGAGAGAGAGAGAGAGAGAGAGAGAGAGAGAGAGAGAGAGAGATGCTCTGACCAGTTCCGGCGTTGTGGATGAAGTAATGCGGGATCTTCCTCTCCTGCTTCTCATCCTCCTTCAGCTGTGAGAGAATCTCGTGGAAGACGTTCGAAGACTCGTACTTGTAGTTGGCGCCTGGAGTGAACGAGGTAAACAGGGTGACACCAGTAGTCAGATAGTCACACAAGTGGCTAACGTACTCTCATGGAACTCCTCCGCCCTGTCGGCGTTTCCGAACTGGTTGATGAAGAATCCCGCGTTCTTCTTCGCCTCATTCTCCGCGTGGAAGTTGCGAAGCGAGACGTCCACCTGATGACAATGCAATGTTGGTGAGAGGAGTTTGTTATAGAACTTGATGAAACGGCAAATCGTCTCAATGACCCATTGCAGCTTGACCGATATGCTATGGTGAAAATGAGAAACGTATTGAGATAACTCAACCACCAATTTCCATTTGCATTTACTCTCAGTAATATCATCATCTCTCTCTCTCTCTCTCTCTCTCTCTCTCTCTCTCTATTCCTGCTCTGAATAAAGTTTCTCAGTTCCTCTCCCCCCTCTGCCCACCTTCATCACTCCTCCGCCGTGCTTCTTGATCTGGTCGACCTTGGCCTGCTCCAGCTCCTTCGCCACCTGCAAGAAAGTGCATTGTGGACATGATCACGAACCATTCGAATTGTTAGTGCTCTTCTCAGCTAGCAACGAATAGAATCGGGATGTGGCGTTGACTTGAATATTCACTCCACCACCCACCACCGCGACGTAGGGAATGCCGATGAGGGACGCCATGTATGCCTCGCTGGCGCCAGTGTTGCCGGAGGTCGAGTCGTAGATGGTCGAGTTCGAGTTCACCTGACAGCGAGACGGGTCGGAGAGGGTGGCCAGCTGATGTCACCTTTCCCTCCACGACCGCCCACATGACAAGCGCCCAGGCGAAGCGGTGCTTGAGGGTGAGCGTCGGCGTCGCCGTCTCGTTCTTGAAGAACACGTCGGCGTTCGGGAAGCCCGGCAGCTGGAACGGGGATAGATGCGTGAGGTGGACGCGCCACTCACATCCATCTTGACGAGCGGCGTGTGTCCCATCTGCTGCCTCTCCTCCCATAGCTTCTTCAGCGCGCGCGTACGCCACTCATCCTCGGCTGAATACGTGTTATGTACACCATTTCGGTAGGCAACTGTATTATTGTAACGATTGAAACTTTGATGTGCTCACCCTGTGAGATGACCTGTGTATCCGGATGATCCGGGCGTATCTTGGTGAGAACGGCCGCGTATGAGGAGAGGGCGAATAACGATAGTAGAGCTGCTTGAAGAAGCAACATGCTGCAATGATGCGATGCTGATGATTTATTCTAATTACATGAACAATTACGTTACAAGATCAACAAGATCGAGAGTAAATTACTGACAACACAAGAACAAGGCGGGAGTGAGTATGGTTTACTGATCCAGTACGAGGTTTATAAAGGGTTGCACTGAAATGGTAATGAGTAGAATTAAACGACCTTCGGCATGCGGTATGGGTTTTCCAAATTATGATGACTCTATCATTCTAACGCAGTAATCCACGAGACTCGGTCGATCTCAACTGTCACTCGTTCACATAAAGGTTCACAAAACTCTTTCCTCGTGATCTTTTTATAAGGGAACAAGTGAAACAAGAAAATACATATGATATGATGATATGAGTATGATATAAAAACATGTAGTAACGTATAGGCGCATGAATGAATGTCTGCAATATTTGCAGTGGGAATGAGCGAATGATTGTTTCTTCGTTCTGAATGGGAGAACTAGTTGGTTATTTGTCATAACAGAGACGAGATGTAAAGCGGGATGGGAATGTGGCAAGTCAACGTCAAAATACTGTCTGCAAGAAAGTTCATACCCTACGTTCTACGTGACAATCAGCAAGCACACCAAAGACAGACTAAAAAGCGAACAAACAGACGGTGTCCACTCGAAATCCCGTTCAGACGCACAGACGACAGACCGACTGGTCAGTGAAGACTCATAAATAAGATTCGATGGGAGAGACGGCAGTGAAAACATGATCGAATTTAGGAATCTGTAGATAGTAGATGAACAATTTCAAGGTGAGTGGTCACGCAAATCAGTTCGGTCCACTCTTCTGAACCAAGCACACTGGACACTGAACAGAAATGAGAGAGAGAGAGAGGGGAGGTAGAAAGAGAAAGGGAGAGAGCAGAGAAGCGAGAGAAGCAAGAGAATGGAGACACTTTGCACACAATGCACACAGTGTGGAGGGGATAGACAAGATCCACACTTGATCCAAAAGTCCGATAAATGACGCGTTTGGATCCTTAGGGGCCCGACATACTTTGTAGCGCGTGCGATTCGCCAGCGCGCGCGATTTTAAATTAGCCGAGCTACATTTCAAAAGTCGCCAGCAAAGAGGCGCTGGCTACAAAAAGTAGCAGAGGAGCTAGCGACAATATGCGCGTCTTGAACGAACATTGACGCACGATCGTTGTGCGCAATCTCACTTGAGGAATATGATGAGTCTGTACTGAGAAGTGATTGGGGCGCGATGAGTCCCAGAATGTTGAATCCGAGGTGCAAGACGAGTGTGTAGGTCATCAAACTCGTGCGGGTACAGTCTCGTATACGACAAAAGGTTCTGCGGATTGGTGCTTGCCAAATAGCTGGCCATTGTCATGTGCCTCTGATCGAGAAGTGGCTCATGTGCCTCCGACACATACACTCGTCTCGGTTCTTTTTCCATATCATCAATAATTTCTTTCACAATTGCACAAACGAGTTCAAAGTAAGCATCTTCATCCATTTCAACTCCTAAAAAACAATGTTTGAAGTGAAAAACAACCAAAACTAAATAAAAATAAATGTTGTAACGATTAAACCAGTGTAATCGCCTGGCGAATTGTCGCCACGCTAACAGTGAATTACGCGAGCGACTTCACTGGCGACTTTGTAGCTGGCTACTTTTCACATTGTAGCCGGCTACAATTCGCGCGCGAGTATGTGCTGGCTACTTCGAAAGTCGCCAGTGCACTTTGCGCGAGCTACAATGCTGGCGACTTTTACACAGAGAGAGGTGGCGAATCGCACGCGCTACAAAAGTATGTCGGGCCCCTTATATAGACAATCCCTTATGTATGATCCATATCAATTGATCGCTCTTTGCTTTGCCTGTCTCTCTTGCTAATCCACGATATTTTCTTGCCCGTAATCCATGGGATACATGAGATCCAATCAGGACGCATGTGTGGGGCGTTCTCTGATCCCCAATCTACACCGGCCCGCCTGACATTGTCTGCGCGGGACAATTATGCAAACGTCGGGCGAAGTCAAACTATGACGTCGCGAAAGAGATCACAGATATACACCGCAACCCAATCGACAGCTGATCGTAAACCCAGTTTCCGAAACACCAGTTCCCAGCAAATACTCATATTTCCCACATCTCGCATATCTGTCCTTTCACAGCAGTGGGCTGTTTGCACTCACTCTGCCTCTCTCTCACTCCCTCACACTCTGCGCTCGCACCCCAGTGAGAGAGTGTTCCCCGCAGTGAGTATCGATCGCCGGCTAGACTAGGCTGCTCAATGACCTGAAATTCGCGCTTGTAGCCAACTGCGATTTGCATAATCTGCTCTTTATCATCGTTTCATTTGCATAATAAGTCATATGTGCGCTATCTCGCTCGCTAGGCTGACGTGTCGTGTCGTGTGATTGTTTTCAATGTGTTCGCGAGTTCATATAATAAACGGGTTCGCACTTGTATGTTGTTCCTACGTGTGTGACGCTTCTGCATTGTTGTGCGAATGTTTCGTCTCCCCAGCATCGTTGTTATCCAGGCGACGTTTGACCTCGCGGTTATCGCCAGCTGGCAAAGTTCAGTTCATACAACGGTACATGTTAGTATTCGCATACTATTCGAATTTTCTCGTGTTTGTGTGGAACGAAGTCGTGTTTATGAGTTCTTGGCGGCTATTGGCTCCCTTGCAGAATGGGATCTATGGAGGAACTGGACACTCTTCGCCGTGAGCCGGTCGAGTTCGTCACAGCCGAGGGCTCCCTCGTACGCATAGAGGCCGTCGTGCAGGTTGCCTAGTAACTTGTCTGAGTACCAGTGCTTAAAAGTTTCGTACAAGTTTACTAGTTGTTCCCATTTTCAGGACACGATGCCGTCTGGCTCCACCGTCGGCACTGTCGTCGGCACGCATGGAGTGCCCGGATCGCACAAGGTACTCGTTGTTGTCAGTTCAAACGGTGAATCATCCAGTATCCTCTCAGGACTACAAGTACGTGGAGCCGCATCTCTACGAGAAAGGCATCCGGTTCATAGGCATCAACTACCCCGGGTTCGGCATCAGCGGATGTGAGTCGTTTACTTGTTTACATACCTGTTGGTTTTCCTGTTGCAGACAACGACAACGTGGGCGCGCACAACGAGACTCGCAACGCATTCGTGCGTGCGGTGGTAGAGAAGCTAGGAGTGACTGGCAAGGTACGGAGAAGGGCAGGAGGGATTGATGGATCAGAGTTGTGTTGGTTTCTTAGAGTAGCTGATACACACTTTTATGTCTTTCTCAGAATACACATACTCTCTTTGTAGATCGTGTACATTGGTCACTCGCGTGGCTGCGAGAACGCACTCCAGCTGGCAACTCATGACAAGGTGAGGAGAGATGCAGGGAGGGAAAGAGAGAGAGGAGGAAGGGGGGGGGGAGAAATCCCGTCAGTCTCCTGCGCACGCTGTCGTCCTCCTCAACCCCACCGGATACCGCCCGCACTCCTCCATCCGGCCCATCGTCAAAATACGCGTGAGTTGTTGTTGTTGTTGTTGTTGTTGTTTGGTACTGTTATTATTATTATTATTATTATTATTATTATTATTATTATTATTATTATTATTATTATTATTGTTGTTGTTGTTGTTGTTGTTGTTGTTGTTGTTGTTGTTGTTGTTGTTGTTGTTGTTGTTGTTGTTGTTGTTGTTGTTGTTGTTGTTGTTGTTATTGATGGTGTATATGCTGTTTCTTCCAGTTCCTCTTCTGGATGACGATGATCTTGCCCACCTGGATCTCCCACCCCGTCTTCCTCTGGATCTTCCAGAGCGTCTTCCGAAAGCGCATGATCAAGACAGGGGAGACTGCCGAGGTGGGATCACCGATTGTTTTCTATTTGATTCCTTGTCCGTTCAGGTCGCCGTTCGCACGATGAACTCACTCTATTTGGACGGACAAAGGAAGTACGTTCAGAAGCTCAAGGACACTGATGTGAGTGCGCGCTCTCACTTTGTGATTTTGCAAAGCGACCATTGGCAGCAGTCTCTCATTTATGCCAGCCAGTGGTCTCGTGGTGTAGTGGTTATCACATCTGTCTAACACACAGAAGGTCGGCGGTTCGAGCCCGCCCGAGATCAATCGTTTTGCCAAATTTATTTATCGTTGAGTCGTTGATTCAAGTACATTTCTGTGATATCAACATTGCAATGTGGTGTATAATGTTTTTTTTAACGTTTTTATTTATCCAGACGCGTGCGGTGGTGTTGTACTCTCCGCTGCGTGACCAGTTCATCGATGAGGCGATCTCGCACGAGTTCGCAGACTCCTTCCCCGCCAACAGGGTCAAGCTGGTCGGTGGAATCAATATATTATGTATTTGAACACTTCAATTTCAAAAGTAGTACTGTAATTGGGTGTTTTGAGCATTTGCTTTTGAAGACCACCCCATTGTCATTTTTGTAGTGCTTACGCAGTCAGTTGCTAAAAGAAATCTGATCCGAAAGAGTGTTGTGGGTTTTGTTTCCATAACGTTTGTGTTGGCAGACGTCGCGCTCCCCGTCTGACCTCTCGTCCGTGCAGTGTGCTGCCGTGTCGGCGATCGAGGCGGGCGAGAAGAGTGTCACTGTGGCATTCGACGATGTCGACCACTACATACAGAGACACAGGTGACGGCTACTCCCCCCTCTCTCTCTCCCTCTCTTTCCACCCCACATGTTCCCTTTCAGACCCGAGTTCGTCGCCGCGTGCCTCGAGGCGTTGCTCAAGTGAAGGGGAAAAGGAAGAGAATCTAATCTGGCATCATTTCGCTTTACTACACCGCATAGTAGCTTGATTATGATGATAAACAGTACTGGTAATAATTTGTTCTCGGATAAAGTGTATCGAATCGTGTGTTGTGTGTTTTGGTGTGGATACATTGTTTGATTGTTTGATGTCTCGATTGCTTCCTCATTTGCCCATCTCTCGCTGGCTGGCTCGGTGGGGCGATGCTTCGCTCGATGCGAGTGCGATTCCCACTCTGCGGCGGAAAGCTGCAGGAGGTCAATGCACTCATTCAGGTACTCTGTATCTAGATCCCTATTTCCTCAACTAACGTCACGTGTCCGGTCATTCCCAGGACACTCTTCCATCCGGTTCCCACCGCGGCACTGTCGTCACCCTTCATGGAATCAACGGATCTCACCATGTTCGTCCCACCTTCCCCCTTCCATATCCTCTTCCAGAACTTCCAAGCCGTGTCCGATCACCTGTCCTCTCGCGGCATCCGCACCCTCGGAATCAACTTCCCCGGCGGCGGCAAGACCAAGTGTACGTTTTATTACGTTTCGCATGGTTACGTTTCACAGACTTCCACCCGATGGACGCGTCGAATGCGGCGAGGGACAGCTTCGTGCGGGCCGTGCTCAACGAGTGCGGAGTGGAGGAGAAGGTAGGATGACGTCATCTGATGACGTCATGATGACGTCAGATCGTGTTCGTTGGTCACTCGCGCGGCAGTGAGAACGCGCTGCGACTAGCGGATGAGTACAGTGAGGAGGTGAGTGAGGGTATCTCTTTTTCTATCCCCTGCTCTTCAGTCCTCCTTCACTGGTTGTCTGCTCGTCAATCCAACCGGCTTCCGTGTGAACCGCTCCCTCTCCCCCATGATCTACCACAAGGTACTGTATGATATTACAGTATTACGGGATAAGTGTAGATGATGCGTCGCGTGATCGAAACGACGCCTCCGTGGTTTCACCGGCCAATCAACACACTCGGTAGATCTGTGGTTTGGTGTACCAAATACTGTTTGACAGCCTTTTCCCTCTACTGGATGCGCTGGATCCATCCGGAGGTTGGGTATATCACTTTTTGTGACCATTGCATCACTGTAGGTTGCCGAGACGGCAGAGTTGACAGCTGGCACTACGCAGTTGGATGGGATGAGGAAGACTGTGCGGAGGGTGGCTGGGAAGAAGGTGAGAGAGGGGAGAAAGAGAAAGAGAGAGAGAGAGAGAGAGAGAGAGAGAGAGAGAGAGAAAGAGAGAGAGAGAAAGATAGATTCACCCCCTTTCAGATCCCCCTCTCTATCCTGTACTCCTCGCGCGATCGTTTCGTGCAGCCGCACATCACTGAGACCCTCCTAGAAGAGCTGCCCGATGACGTCAAGCGGATGGTGACGTCACAGTCGTCGATGATGTCATAGATGAGTGTTCAGGTGTTGTGGTCGGAGAGTGATGCGCGGGCTTTGATCCGCCGTCTCCCCGGTTGCATGCATCGCAGCCCGCACCTCGTCGCTCTCTTCAAAGACTGCGATCACTTCCTGGCAGAGAGGAGGTGCCTCTCCCTCCCTCTCCCTCCCTCCCTCCCTCCCTCTCTCCCTCTCTAATATCTCTTCCCAGGCCCCTCTTCGTCGCCTCTGTCGCAGAGGAGATGCTCAACGGATTCAGCCTCGCAGGGCTCGATTGAACACACCATATATACTCAAATAATAATTTATTATCGAAACTTATTAAAGTATGTACATGTTTCCGAGGACGTTGTGCAGCACACCGAGTCCGTGGTTGGCTGAAATTACATGGATGAGAGAAAGGAGAAAGAGAGAAAGAGCAAAGAGAGAGAGAGTGAGAACACTCACTTGCCGATTGCACAGACTGTATAGCGTTGGGAATGGCGTTTTCCAATAGTTTCTCTCCGTAGTTGATTGGTTGATAATAATACTTATCATACTGCAGTCCGGTGGTTGGCGGCGGCAAGAGCATGGCATTTGAGAGGAGGGGAGGGGGTCCCTCGGGCAGTCGAGTCAGCAGAATCGGTCGCATGATAGGAGTGCGAATGGGTGTCTGAATAGCGGACAGCAGGTTCGATCGAACTAGTGTCGGAGGGGCAAGAGTGGGAGGAAGGAGCAGCTTGATTTTCGACGGAACTGAGGCAGGGAAGACAGGCATTTTGATGATATCCGGAATTGGTTGGACAGTAAAGAGAACAGTTTCTTCAACATTCTTGGACGATGTTTTAAAGAGGTAGTTCTTGATGTGTTCTACAGAGGCTGCCGATGGCGGTGGCAGATTCTAAAATTCATTATACTCATCTTTCCCAGAAGTTCCAACTCACCTTGTTGGAATGCTCATTATTCAAGTCGTTGCCAATAGTGAGGAATACTCTCTCATCATCAATTTCGCACGACGCAAGTGAGATCACTGAAATGCAAGGATAATGACGCAAGACGCAAGGTGACGTAAGGATGACCTAATAGTATGACGGCGACGCGGCGGGCGGGCATTGCGGTTTCTGTCGACTGGCAAGGCTGTATCTCTATCCCATTTCTCTCCGCATCATCCAGAACTTGAACGGATACGGGATTTGGCGGCTTTTTGTGGCAGACGCAATGGTTCCAGGAGATAAGAAGGGATATGGGAAAGTTGCCGGATTTAAAAGCGACTACGGCATGCGATGGAAATGATGGAAAGTGATAACAAAGCGTTCATTTGTATTTATCAATATACCGTGTAACTGTAACAAAGCATAGTGGAAACAAATATACCTCAAGATATGTTATAAGTTATGGGTTATGGCAAATACTAGTTACTACACTCATCCCAGCCAGCCTCCAATGAGGGGCATGGAGAGTCCCCCGGTGGGTGGACGGTATCGATAGGTGGAAAAGCCCTCAGGGTAGTTGTTCCAATTGTAGCCGTACATACTAGAAAGCAAGTGAAAACAGAAAAAAGAAAATGTTTACTCACTCTTGGTTGTAGGGACGCTGAGCAATAGTGTATGTCATGTGCATTACTACAAATACAAAATATGTTTACTAGTACATGCATTGTACTCACCAAGCAATATAAGATGACTAACGAAGCGCATAGGGTTTGATGGGTGATGGTCAGTGTGACAGTTGCTGGCATACTATCGATCTGTGTGATCATTGAAGCGTTGTGCAATCGCCAATCGCTGGGAGAGATGGATTGGATGATTCGATAAACTTTTGTATTCTACACGACTGGTATTTGATGCGAGAAAACAGTTATACTTATACTACTGCACACTATATCTTTATTACAGTTTTTGAAAACAATCATATCTTAAAGATACAAGGGGACTTCCGCTCTTCGCTGCCAGCTCATCGGCCTCTCCGGCGGCAGATGTGGTGGAGGGGTGCGAGAGAGCACGCCAAGAGAAGAGAGCGCAGAAAGACGGGAATTAAAAAAGCGTTCGAAGCGGCCTGCTGATCGTTTCTGATCACAGCGCGCACGTAAAACTTTCGTTCAACCTGTATATTGAATAACCGTTTCGTGAAGCAAAAATGATTGTGCGAATGGTCAGAAACAATCTATATACTTGATAAATTATTTATTACTCCTTCACAGGTTCTTTGCGTGCGAAAAGTTGATGACACCGGAAGCATGCGTCTTCAAGCAAGCCATCTTCGGTTTGGAGAGAAGCTTCTGAAAAGAAATGTAATATCACTCTTTCTATCTCTTCCTCTCTTTCTCTCTCTCTCTCTCTCTCTCATAAACTCCAAAAACCCCCAATGCCATACAATTCGAGATAAATCATTTCAATCAAATCTCTCTCTCTCTCCTCTTCTCACTGTGGTGCACTCGAAGATCCCCTCCAGTTTCTTCACGTTCAGTTCGGGCAGCGCCGCGTTGATCATTGGGTTCAACTGAAAAAGGTAGTATGGTAGTAATCACTTTGTTTCTCTCGTTCTGGTCGCACGTTCTTGTCGTCCTTGCAGCTGAGTGCTGGCTTGATCTTGGCGGACGCGAGGTCGTGCATCTTCTGCAGCTTCTGCACGAAACACGGCTTCATCGCCTTGATCTCGCTGAACAGGTCCGACTTCTTCTGAAACGAATGATCATGGTACATTTCAATTCTATCTCTCCCTCTCAATAAGATAGAATACTCGCATCGATCTTCTGCAGGCAGTTGTTGCAGTTGGTGAGCACTGGGAGGAGCTTCGCCACTCGAAGCTTGTTCTCCAGGGCGTTCATCAAAGTGCTCTGCGTCTCTGAAAATGAATTTCATATTTGTGAAAACAGTGGCACACCCACCGCCGACCATGGCGGAAATGTTCCACTTGTTGCAGCACTGAATGGCGAGCGTCTTCGCTACCTGAATGCTATTCTCCCCCCCTCTCACCTCTCTCTCTCCTCCCCCTCTCTCTTCTCTCTCTCTCTCTCCTCTTCATCCTCTCTCTCTACTCACATTCTCTCCCTCCTTGTTGACGAGGAATGGTGACACTAGCTTCTTCACCTTCTCGCCCATGGTGAACGAGGGTGTTTGGGCGAGAGCCATGGCAGTGACAGCCAGCAGACCGAGGAGGGCGCGCATCGTTGATCCGTCGACAGATGACCTCTGCTCGGCCCGACCCGCTTTTATGCCGGCGCGTCCAATTTGTTGCAGCTTACGGCTTATGCGTGCCCGCAGAACAAAGGTCGCCGAAGAGCGGCCTATTAGTTACTTACCTACTGATCGTCATCACGTTTTGAATAGAGGTTGGTCAACGTTGGTTATTTGAACGAATGCGAAAAACGAGGAAGGGATTTATATCCACTGTGCTTATCATTTGTACTTTAGGCTTCTAAAAAGGGTCATCCGTAGATCGCCGCATTCACGTTGCTCACTGCGTTGTTGACAAGAGCGCCGAGGGAGAGAAGAGTGCCTGAATGCGAGGTTGGCTTATAGCTGGTTTCGTGTCTCCATATTCGAGACTATTCACTCACTGTCGATGATATTTGTTTGACAGCAAGGCTGCTGCACATATACCGGATAGCGCATCGGACGACTGTAGTAGTGAACACGTCTCTGGAAATAAATGTATAAATGAGATATAAAGGAATAAAGACAGGAGCATCCGAATACACTGACCGGATGATAATAATACGTGTTCTTGCCGATTGGGTAGAACTGGCGGTCTTCGTATACAATACGCGATGGTTTGTATCGGTACTCCTTCACGACTGGGTGAGGGGGCGCTGTGGTGTGCTCCACTGTAGCCTTCTCCCCTCTCGAAAGGGCCTCGTAGTCATAGTCCTCTACACTCTTCCGCACTATATCACCGCCATGACGCCTTCCATCAATGAACACAACTGAACGCAAGGTTAGCAATGCAGTAAGACATATAACGTACCGTGTAGAATTACGAGCAAAACAGGTGGGCGCATATCGAGTGAACTGGTCATTTCATCAATCAATTGACAGAGATACTCGAGATTCGCGTGCACTTGGGCGAACGGGGCAATGCACAACAAAAAAGGAAACCACTGCAGAGTCGAAAGATGAAACAAGTAACAGTTTATTTGCTACATTTGCACGGTCTCGGTACAAAGTGTACAGCGTTGAAAGTCGTACGAACATCATCTCCCGAGGCCAACTGAAAGAGAGATAAATGAAATGATAAGAAACAATGAACGACTGACATAGTGCTCCGAGAGAGCCTAGAAGGCCTTGTCCCTGAGGTTGGAAGTACTGCGGACAGGACTGTCGATAGAACGGCGCCCACGCACCCGTGCAGTACCACGGAAGCTGCTAGAATAGAGAATGTGCACTTGAAACAATCAGCAGACAAAGTGGCCTCACCTGTCCAAATCCACGGTTGTAGATTGGCCGGCCGAACAGGCCGCCGCCGCCGCCGCCCCACTCGTGGCTGCTCGATCGGCCACCGCCGCCCCATCTCCGACCGCCTCCCCAACTGCTCCCCCCGCCTCCTCCTCCTCCTCCTCCTCCTCTACCTCCCCAGCTGCCACGACCGCCACCCCAACCACCCCTGCCGCCACCGCCGCGTCCGCCTCCTCCTCCTCTCCCTCCGCCTCCTCCTCCTCCCCTTCCTCCCCCTCCTCTCCCTCCGCCTCCTCCTCCTCTTCCTCCTCCTCCACCACCACCCCGAGCCTCACAGAAGACGAACACTGAAAAGCATGTATGGTATGTACCAATAAGCTGCCCTCACCACACGTCAGAAGCACAACGAGAACGATACCGGCGCGCATAGCGTGATCGGAGTGTGTCGACCTTGCTCCGATCGCAAACCCAGCAGAAAAGAAAAATGCGTTGATTTGACCAAACGCGGAATTGGCGTGTCTTTTATAAGTGCTTGTTGAGAGCGCGGATCAAGATGGTTTCTTGGTTTCTCTCCCGCCTGTCACGTGTCTAGGCTGAATGGACAATCAGAGTTCGGCCTACTGCGCATATTATATCCACATCCCGATCCCGGTCCCGCTTGCTTTAAGATCGCCAGGAAGTGACGTGTGAGAGAGATGCGATGTTGGGCGAACACGAAATACGGGTTTATCACAATGTCAAACGTATGTATGTACAAACAATTTAGTCGAATTCGAAGTCTCTTCTTCAGAGTGCGCTACCGACGAGACCGTTCACTGAAATTAACCAGTATGAATAGAATAGTATAAATGAATTTCAAACATACTCAGTAGTCCCGTCAATCCCAGAATCCCGCCTCCACCCTGATTGGGAGACCGGCCTCCGTAGAACTGCTGAAACATAATGCATATAGTGTGAAAAGAAGGATACCGTACCTGTCCGATGCCCTGTCCGTATTCGTAGTCACTGTTGGAGAATGCGTCGAGTCCGCCTCCGCCGAACCCGTTGCCCATCCCTCCCCCTCCTCTCCCGAATCCATTGCCGAACCCGCCCCCTCCATACCGGGGCCTGTTCTGTCCCCCTCCCCCCACCAGTAGATCGAGCAGTCCCTTCGTGTCTCCCAGGCCTCCCATCCCTGGAAGGGGCTTGAGGGGAGGCAGGGTCGGAAGGGCTAGAGGAGCGGGGCCTTTGCGCGCCTGCGACACGGCGAGTACTGCAAGATTACTGATGAGTATGTAGGTTACTGAAGATTACCAGTAAGCAAATGAATAGTAATTGAATAGTAATGATTAGTCATACCTGAGACAACTATGAGAACAGCGGCGCGCATTCTTGTAGAGTGCATCGAGCTAACTGATGTGAGAGACGCGGTTTTATAGTTATTGGGTGTACATTGTTTGCGGTTGTTCTCTCTCGGGTGTAATACGCCTGAGGGGTTGTAGCCAATTGTCCTTTTGTGCACTTGTGCATTTGTGTATCTCTCATCTCTCATCTCTCAATCAGACATGTACATGTGACAATAGATGAAACGATCAATGTAAATCTTCGCACACTATTTTTATACATGGTAGTGATAGACGGGCGTCCGACTAGGACTTTCATTCAGGTACATTTAACATAATATACCAACATGCAATAAATAAAATGTCACCAAAAAGGCCGCCATTTGCTCCTCTCTATCGCGATCCCGGTTACAGACGAATCCGTTTTTAGTTGTGAGGTTGTGATTGTGACCCTACGACCTATGGCAACGCGTATATCAATGCTGATACTCATTATCATTCATCAGTCAGAGAACACACTTCTGATGCTTTTCCAGACTCTCAAAATCACAACACAGAATCACACATTTCTTTATTGCCAGTGGCAAATCGATCAGCTGAGTTGTTTTGTTCTCCTCTCTTTACATGGAGGGATTCTAGACGAGTATATCTAATTCATTTTAAGAAGTCTTAAGATAGAAGTGCAACTGGAATTCTGTTTGAGTTGCGATAAGCTGGAGACTTGGTAATGCAAAGATGACGGAGGCGGGGCTTAAGGGGCGTGGTCTACGCTTTGAAGTGGAGGAGGCTGCTGATCACGGTCGGGTCAGAAATCTGAAATGGTAAACGGTAGACACAGTACTCTCCCCGAAATTACAGTACCTGGATCATCTTGAGAGCACTCTTGGGTGTGTTGAGGTGTGGCATGTCATGCCACGCATCTCGACGGAAGTCGTAGCTCTCGACAGACTGCAATAGGTTTCCCCTTTCTCTCTTCCTCCTTCTGTCTCTACCTGGGAAGTCCTGTTTCCGTCGAATCCTCCGGCAGCCATCACTGACATACCCAGTCTCTCGGCAGCGAAGTTGGACCTTCCGAGGCTCATGTTGTTGATGAGGTGCCAGATGCCCTCGCGACGGTCGAAGAACTCGCTGCTGGACAGCCTAAGTACCGTAACCTACAGTAACCCTAGTATTCTACCGTACCTCTTGATGCCGTTGTATCCTCCGAGAACGAGGAAGGCGTTCTCAGTGAGAGACACGGCACTCACTCCCGTACGCTTGGAGCGCATCGAACGACCGAGGGTAGTCCTGGAAAGGAGAGGATGAGAGAGAGAGAGAGAGAGAGAGAGAGAGTGAGATGGAGAGAGAGAGATGGAGAGGGAGAGAGACGCACCACTTCTGCTGGTGCATATCGTACGTCTCGACCGTCTGGTGGATGTGATTCCCGTCGAATCCACCAACCATGTACACCTCCTTGTCCAGAACCACGCAGGAGGCATCCGATCTGCCATGACGTCATCAGTGACGTCATCCCATCATTCTCTTACCTGACCATTTCCATCGACCCGAGCTGACTCCACTGGTTGCCGCGAATGTTGTAGATCTCTCCCCCACGCAAACGGTCGATGCCGTTCATGCTGAAAAGCAAAGTACCGTAACCGTACCGTACCGGCCACCGTAACCCACCCGCCAATCGCCAGAATGTGATCGTCGTCGTAGACGGCGGCACTCACGTAGCACCGCTTCTCGTGCATCGGTCCGAGGTCGTACCACTTCTAAGAACACCGTAGATACAGAACCCGTACCTTGCTACCGTACTCCGTACCAGCTACCGTACCTTCTCGTGGAGATCCAGACATCGCAGCTGCTTGAAGTGCAGTCGGCCGTTGAATCCGCCCATCGTGTAGACCTTGTCGTGCAGAAGGACAGCGCCATGATACGCCCTCAAAGGTCAGATCAGCTCCGTCCATATGAGCCACGCCCACTTGGGAATGTCGTGATAGACGGCCGGCGCGAGCTTCCACTGGTTGGTGCGCGGGTTGAATGTCTCCACTCCACTCGCCGGTCCGGTTGCACTCCAACCGCCTGAAATGGGAATAAGAAAGGGACGTAGAAGGGGGAGAGAGGGAGAGAGAGACGCACCGAACGCGACGACGACCCTCTCTGGCACGCGCTCTCTGTAGATGTGATATCCATCCGTGGAATAGCGCGTCAGGTTGTGCAGCTCGTAGCGACGTACCATCGAGCAGTCGTCGTTCGGATGCGCCTACAAAAGGACACTACTGTAATACTGTAGCTACAGTATCCCTCGTACCTTGATCCACTCCTCGGCTATTCTCGCCTCGTCTTTCGTGTCGATAGCGAGAAGAGGGTCATTTAGCATCTGGACAATCTCCTCCCCCGACAACTCGAGAAACGTCTTCGATGAGATCATCTACACATGTAATTCAAATATGGAGCAACCCTATGGTATGGTAATGGTAATGGTACTCCTATATCGTACCGTTGAGAACTGCCGGACCATGCTTGACCAGATGCGGCTAGCGAGCTTCACGCACCGAGGAGACACGTAGTCGAAAGTTCTGCAAGTATACTGTAATTACTATACCCAGAAAGGTACAGTACTTATACCTGAGAATGTTCTCGTCGGTGAGTCGTCGCATGATCCACTCAGAAAGCTCCGCCACAACCCCATCCATTAGAAGAAACGTGGCGGCCGCGAAGATCTAGAAGACGCATTGAATACCAGGACACTGTAGCTACCGTACCGTGCACGTCCACTCCATCGAAGCTGTGCCACTATCGACCGGCAGGCTGTCTCGCCTCTCGAGCAGAGTGAGAATCTGAAGACAGCCTTGAAGGTCGTCCACCGACGTCGTAGGTAATCTAGAAGAAAAATTTGTTCCATGCTCCGCCCACTCAAGCACCGCCCACACCTGACGACAGCCATGTGCGAGTCTGCGTAGGTGCCGTTGAAGAGCGTGCGGAAGAAGAGAGAGTGTTGGGCGAGCCGCTCGCGACTCGATCGCACCTGAGAGTACGGTAGCTACAGTATTCCACAGAAGGTGCAGTACCTCGACTCCGTCCCTGGTGTGGATGACGACGCGGTCCTGTTCGATCGCGGCGTCGGAGATGTGGCGGTTGTTGTTGTTGTTGTGGTCGGGGAATGGTTTGTGTGGAGAGACCCTCGGGGAGACACTCCCTCCACGCAGCATCACAGTGACTGTGGAGGTGACTCTGCGCGGCTTCTCCCCTCCTTCAGAGTCCTTCTGCGTATCCGACGTGCCCCCACTTCCGCTCGGCGTCTGCTCGTCTATGTACAACGTCGACCCGCCATCGCTCGAACGCGGCTCGCTCATCCTGGATATGGTAGGATGAGTGAGGGGGAAGAGGGAGAAGGCCACTGACCGTGAAGAGGAGACAGCAATGAATGCAAGCCGAACACCGGTCCTCGGCTTTTATGCCTCCTTCGCAGGCCGATGCTGATTCCACCGATCATGCCAATGACTCTGTGTTGTGACCGCTTATGACGTCACTTTCCGCACAATAAAACACACGTAAGAATGATAACACATTTATTGATGTTGTAGTTGTGCAGGTGCAAGTTAGTGGGAACAATAAACGACGATGACGTGAAAACTGTAAAAAGAAATTATCTAACTGATGACTGATGTGAGTGAGAAAGAGTCGCTCGTTCAGTCTGAGATGGCAGATGGAGTCTCATGCTGCGGCAAGAAAAGAAGTAACATGTCATAATGTGTGAAATACTCTTTCATCCGAACAGCCCTCCAAAGAGACTTCCCAACAACCCTCCTCCCCTCGGTCGCATGTACTGCTGACAGTAGGCCTGGTAGTACTGCAGGTAGTAGCCCTGGCAGTAGTACGGAGTCTGCTGCTGAAAGAAAGCGTGGAAGAGAAAGAGACTTCAGTCACTCACGTTCCGGTTGAATCCTGTCCAGGGTCGGTTGTCCCCTCCCCCTCCTCCTCCATTGCCTCCTCCCCTTCCCCAATGGTCGTGCCCTCCCCATTGGTCATGGCCGAATCCATGATCGTGGCCAAAACCGTGGTCGTGACCACCATGGTCGCCGTGGTCGTGGCCACCTGTGATAATTGATAGTCTGACGAAACAGTTTCGAGCAAACCTCCGCCGCGACCTCCTCCCCTTCCCCCTCCTCCTCCCCTCCCTCCTCCTCCTCCTCTTCCTCCTCCTCTCCCTCCTCCTCCTCGCGCCTCACACAAGTGCCATACTGAAAAGTTGTTACATTCATTTTCATATACTTTCGTCTTTGCGGAACTACTCACCTTGTACAGTAACGATAATCAATAGCAGTGCAGCGGCGCGCATGCCGTTTTCTAGTTGCGGTTAGGAAGGTGCATCTTTCTCTCGTTTCTCGCATGTGATCCCATTTCTTTTTTCTCTTCTTCTCTCCTTCGCGCAAAGTATGCGAGTAATGTGCGTGAATCTAGAGAGATGATCATCGATCAACCTTACCAACAGATAACAACAATAGAGTTCAACAGGTTTATTCCTCTCTCACACACATGGATGTTCACAGTCTCCGTCATATCACTCGCTCATCACAAAGCGGCGGCTAGAAATCTCGATTGCCATTGAAAAGGGAAAGAAGATATCAGGAGAGCGCCCGTAGGACTACCGGGTCAAAAGAGTCACAACACACAGGGGAATGTACACGGATAGGGATGGTAGATCGGGTTGGGGGTGATCTACTGGAGCTCCTCAGGAAGCTCCTCGTACTCCTCCGGAATCTCACCGGCGAGCTCAGCCTCCAGGGCCGGGAGCTCCGCGAGCTGAAGAGAGGGGTGATGAGAGAGAGAGAGAGAGAGAGAGAGAGAGAGGGAGAGAGAGTACTCACCGACTCGGGAAGGAGAGCCAAGTTGAGGATTTGCGCAGAGTCGCGAGCCGCGTTGGTGACGTTGATCTGAATACGGATGTTGACTCGGTGATAATTATATCGATTGAAAAGTGGGCGGAGCTAAGAGGGGCGTGGCGTCTGACCTTCTGGCTGGCGAGCTCGTATCCGGGGGCGGCGGCGAGAATCTCGTACGAGCCAACGGGAAGGAGACGGTAGTAGTCGCCGTCGTTCCCTGGAAGAGGAGGATGGAGAGAGAAAGAGAGAGAGAGAATAGAGAGAGGAGAGAGAGAGAGGGGAGAGAGAGAGGAGAGAGAGAGGAGGCACATACATGTGGTGACGGGGTGGGCGATGGGGTTGTGCTGTGTTCCATTGCGTACCCACACCACGGCGTGTCTGATAGGCTCTCCGGTCAGTCCATCAACCACCTGGCCCTTCACACCAGAGTGCACCTAAAATAGATTAGATTATATGATACTAGTACTTTCTGTTAGTTGGCAGTTGGTGTTCACTGATGCTTTATTGAAATCGAACATTTTATATCCATTGCAATCAACTCATAGAAACTGATTTCGTATTTGCCTTCGGAATATAAAACGCGACCATACGATGGGGGGTATACCGTTAACCAAAAAAGTAGCGTGTACTATTTGCTCAACTAACTAGTCAAGCAATTAACCACTTGTAATCCGATAGCTCACTATAAGCATTTTGTTTGCCAAAAAGCATTCAGTTTCAATATTGTTTAGTTTGTTTGCTTGAAAAAAGGGGAAAATTAGCTTGCCTTCCACATGTACTCAATCATTGCCTTCTTGTTCTCGCCCCACATCTCATCCAGCTTATCGCCCACAGGCATCTGAAAAGAGCGGGGTAAGACGGGGCGGGACTGTTTCAGGAAAGGAGAATGGATGGGAGACGTGGGGCGGGGCCAGAGGGGGCGGAGCCAGGGCGGTCACCTTGTCGCAGCTCAGCTCGACAGTGATCTCCATGGCGTTGGTGGCTAGATAGTTGAAGTCCTGCATTCCTCCGGACACCGGATACCAGCGCGCGCCGTTCGTGATGCCGCCTGCAACGATTCAAGTTAAATATATAGTTTTAAGCAAACTATGAGTCATCGCTGCTGCTAAACAATCCAACTAATACATGCACACTCTGAAACGTATCGTTTCTCTTGTGAAACGTACCCTGTCGGGCGAACGCGTCGGCGGGGGTTCCGTCGCACGGCGCGTGGTCGTTCTTCGCCATGTGAGCGTGGTTGTCAGCGTACGTCTTCGCAAGCCACCTGAGATGACGTCATCACCTGTCCCCCCTTCTCTCTCTCTACCCTCTCCCAGCCTCTCTCTCTCCCCCTCTCTCTCTCTCCCTCTCCCAGACCCCCTCTCTCTCCCTATCCCAGCCTCTCTCTCTCTCTCTCTCTCTCTCTCTCTCTCTTTCCCTCCCTTCCTCACTTGAATGTGGTGTCGTCGGGTGAGGCAGCATACTCGGTCTTCTCCGCATTAGCCGGCGCATCGAACGGGTAGTTGGCAACCAGGTCGCCCTGTGATGTTATCATATCAGAGAGGGAGAGAGGGAGAGAGGGAGGGAGAGAGAGAGAGGGAGAAAGAGAGAGAGGGAGAGAGAGAAAGGAGGGGTGCCTACCTCGTGGAGGTTAGCGGAGAGTACCCAGGGCAGGCTCATGATCCATCGCCCGACAGCCAGGGTCTCCGGCTGGCGCTGAAACACCGAATGTCTAGTACTATGTTTGTGTTTACTAGGACTACTAGTACTATGTATAATTATTATCTAATGTGTTAGTTTTTTTGTCAATTCAGATTCAATTCAGATTCCAAACTGACATCCTGGTCGTCCTGGAAGAGCTCCATCAGGTGATCGAACCTGGAAAGAAGAGTATGAAACTACAAAACACAAAACACAAATATTGTTCAAAACACAAACTCACTTCGGCACCTGCATGTTCTGCAGCTCGTAGAACACTCCGTCGAGATCGGGGAAGTCCCTGAAGAGTTTGTTTGTGTGTTTGTTTGTTTATTCAATTAATTCATTTGTTTGTGTTTGTTTACTTTTACGTACCTGTTCAGGTCGACTCCGGCTGCGTTGGCGCGTCCCGTCAGCCATCCACGGTCCTCCTTATCCTGGAAAAAGATGAATGACGTCATTTCGAAACGTTCGCAGGTTTCCACGGAAATACGCCTGATATGCAGAATATTTTCCGTTTCCGTTTCACTTCTTCTGGAATCCACGTTCCATGTCGATATTATGAGATAGGCATAGTGGAAAGCCGAGAGAGAGAGAGAGAGAGAGAGAGAGAGAGAGAGAGAGAGAGAGAGAGAGAGAGAGAGAGAGAGAGAGAGAGAGAGAGAGAGAGAGAGAGAGAGAGAGAGGAGGAAAAAGAGGAAGGAAATGAAAGAGAAAGATAGGGGGAAGCGAAAAAAAGAGAAGCTGTCAGCATAATAGAAGAAAAAGCTCGTGATAATTCAACTAATAATCCCTCTATCCCCTAGGCTTCCTCTCAACATAATGCGATTTGCAGAATGAACGTGAACCAATGAATCATATTTTCAGGAAAGAAGAGAGTTTCTAGATAATGAGCCTTACTCACGTTATTTTTTTTTTACAAAATGAGACTATGAGACAATACAATAACAGAATCGACAAAAAAGTCTCCGTCGCTGGAGTGTATACAGGAAACTTACAGTGCTGAGGGCGAGTTCGAATCCGTCGGGGTTCATCGAAGGGAGGAGGTGGATGGAGGTGGAGTTGATCAGCTGCACGACCTCCTGCAACAAGAAGGGTGAGTGGGACAGACGGACAGACAGACGGGGACAGACGGGGACAGACGGACGGACTCGCCTTGTCCTTTCCGTTCCATCCGCTGCACAGATGGTCTGCCAGTCGGATGATCAGCTCGCGTCCCACTGGCTCGTTCCCGTGGATGTTACCCACGTATTTCATCTCAGGCTTCACTGAAAAAAAATCGTTTTTTTCTCGGTTTCAATGTTTTGTTGAGTTTGGACTAGTTTGACGATTACATACAGACGATTACATACACGACAGATGTTTATGTGTTCTTTTGCTGTTTTGTTATATTATGTAGACAGAAGAAGTAGATAAGCATAAACAACTTATTAGTTGTGTTATGTGAGCGAATGTTCACTTCCTTTATAAAGCGGATGAAACTGCATTTCGGTTATTTTTTTTTGGTGAGTAAGTATACATGGTGGATTCAGTAAGTCGTATTACATGTCTCCTACGTTTTCATGTGAATGTGACTTAAGTAGAAGTAACACGTGGTCTACTTTCACAGTCATTTTCCATGCATCTCGGATTTTCGGGAAGCGCGCGTGCGTCAGTGGAATGTCGAAGGGAAACACAATCGCCGGATGATTGCGCCTCCCACACACAACCAAACATCAACCACTCCTGACTAAACCAAGAATCTCATGACGCCAAGATGCTTATTAGAGGCGACTACGCAATGTGTTGACAACACCTCCCACTCCCACTCTCACTCACTCTCTCTCTTTTCTCTCTCTTTTCTCTCTCTTTCTCCTACATACTTGGTCTTTCTCTCTCACACACACTCTCACTCTCTTCCCTGCGGGGGTGTCAGTGACGCTAAGGAAAAGAGGGAAGGCAGAGAATAGGCTCGTTTCCTACGTAAAAAGGAACAGTCAGCATCAGCACATGAAGTAGAGCTCACACGCAAAGTTTGAGAAAAATATACATTACATAGGTATGATAGTAAAAGAGAGAGAGAAGAGAGAGAGAGAGAGAGAGGAGAGAGAGAGAGAGAGAGAGATTGTGTACGTACGGGTCTCGTGGGCTCCGGGGGTGGTTGAGAATTGAATGACTAGCAGTTCGCGTCCTTCCAGCGACTGACCGATAGAGTACAGAGAAGTGATCTGAAAAAAAAAACAGTTTTCACATTTTCGATGTTTCGTGGCGTTTTGATTTGCGTCATTTCTGTTACAGTACCAGCTGCAATGAACCGGATCTTCTTTTGATTATTACCTTTTCTCGAGAATTAATCAGCTTCACTACATCACTACCCCGCAAGTGTTTTGTAATGCCACCAAATTAGCAGAACAACGATTAATAACACTATTTTATATATCGTTTCTGGTTTTTCGGAGTTAAAAATGTTTGTTTTTTCTTTACAAACGTGCACTCTGAAATCTGAACCACCTAAAACGAATTTTCGTTGTCATCATAACAATTACTTACTCGCTAAACCACTATACTTACAAGGTCTTGTACAAGAATTTGCCTGTCAGTTGTTCATGTTTATGTGAGAAACTCAATTCTTCAGCATCCCAATGAATTAACACGGATAAGAACAGAACACGAGTAGAATACAAATCCATTTCGTGAATGACATTTTCTTTGCCACATCACTGTCTCACGAGATGTGAAGCAAAACGCGATGATTTCACGATTATCGCGAGGGCTTCCAGTAACCAATATCCTACAGATTGCTAGAATTCTCGAATTCTCGAATTATTCGATATGCACACTCTCTCACTCTCACTGTGTTTCTGTGAACAATGTGTATGAACAACACCCTTCGTTTCCTGTGAATGTATTAGTGAAAATAGGATGATTGTGTTGTGTCGCATACCTATACAGGAAGAGCGTGTCTGTGTGAAACAGAAAAAAAGCTAAATCTTAACACCAACACACGGAGCTATTTTGCCTAGACAAATCGCAAATGCCGTGTCCCATCCAGTGACACAGCAAGGCGAACGAACACCTTCTCACTATCACTAATTGGACACATGACCTGTTCTCTCAACAGTCACTCAGTGTGTCCCTCTACTCACCTGAGGGCACTTCTCGTTGATGTCGATGAGCTTGGCGGTCAGGTCGTCGTGGTTGTGGTACGCCTTCCACTCTGACGTCGCCGCCACAACTGAAACACAACCACGTCATCTGTGCACTCTCGTTTGTTGAAGTCGTCCGTATGCGATTCATGCCGGGTTTACTCGAATAAGGAGTTTGAAACGGTACGAATTAAACTAATCGATAATCGATCGATCTTACCGGCGACGGCGGCGAGTAGATAGAGGGGCGACGACATCGGAGGAGCCGTCGTCTGCTCGGAATGAAGCACGAGACGCACGGCAACACTCGCCTCCACCCAGACAGACGACGAGAGGAGGAAGAGAGTGTGGGGAGGGGAGAGTGGCAGACATGAGAGGGGCGGCGAGAGGGCGGGGGCGGTGCGAGGCGCGTGCGCCCGAGGGCGGCAATCGATGCGAGAGAAGGTGACGTCAACTGAAGAGGGGGAGAGAGAGAGAGGGGGAGTGTTACCATAATGAGAGAGACAGTCACACGGCTAATAGGGACCACGGAGAACACGCGACATTTTTGAAAGGGTTGAAACGATGAAACAAATGAGGAAAAGAGGTGACGAATCATTTCACGTGTCATATACATTTACATAGTTTTTCAGGTTGCAATAGTTTTTCCACAAAAAGAAAAAGAGGTCCTTTCATTTCATCCACCATCATTTCTTTCTCTCGCCTTCTCCTGGTGAGGTCGACTGACTGAGATGGACTGGAAGAAAGTCGTTCTCACACCGCCCGAGTGTGTACGTTTCCCCCATCTCTCTCTCTCTCTCTCTCTCTCTCTCTCTCTCTCTCGCTCTCTCTCAACCTCTATCTCTAGGTGACGTTCAAGGGCGCGTCGCCCAATCAGAAGCAGTTGCTTGAGGTGTTCTAAAACCCGATATTCAATCGATAATGGCATATTTTGCGAGACAACGCAGTTGTTGAAGTAAAATATTTATTATGATATACTACGGTGACTCTATAACAATTTGCTTATTTTCCATAGAGCTCAGATGATCTCACGACTCGAAGCCTGGATGATAACAATAAAGGGAAAAGGCCAAGCAGCCAAAATAAAGTGACGGGAACAAAACACGAGATGTGGGAGAGCGCGGGCAAATACCGTATGCCGAGATCTGCGCGACCCTGGGATCCCGACACGAAAGTAATCGACGCGCGAAAACGGGCGGCGCGGAAGACAGGCTAGAGGGAAAAACACCAAAATATCCTCACTTGGGAGTGAGCGAGGCATGAAACATAACTTGAGAAGGGAGGAGGTAGGGGGACAGGGAGGGGTGACTGAGATTACTTCTTCTTGTCCTTCTTCTCCTTATCCTTGCTCTGGCGATGCGATTTCGTCCCGTACCCATCACTGAAATGATCATAATAGGTCAAGAGAAACAAGACAATCCCTAGAGGGCCCAGGCTTGGGAGGGAGTGTACACGGGGAGGGCCATGTTATAGAGTCACCGTAGTATATCATAATAAATATTTTACTTCAACAACTGCGTTGTCTCGCAAAATATGCCATTATAATAGACTACGGTGACTCTATAACAATTTGCTTTTACGAATCTACCTGGGGCCCGAGAGAAGGGACTGCTGAAAGACTGTCTGTCTATCTTTGCGGTAGAAACGCTGGAACGTGGAACCGTTCTTTTTCCAATTCGCGGCTTCAAGAATCACGCGCACATCCACTCCGGCAAACGCAGCCTTGGACGTCGAAGCAGCACGAGTGGAGTGGGCCGAGAACTTATCATCGACCCCCGCTAGCGCCAGTGTTTCTTTAATCCACCTGGCAACCGTGGAGGCGCCCACACTACCGTGCGGTTTGTTCCACGACACAAAGAGTGAGGTAGGCCGCGACGGAAAACCTTTTGTGGCCTCCACATAGGCTAACAGCGTCCGGAGAGGGCAAATACGAGGGTCGTCAGCCAAAGAGATAACTACCTTGTGCGGGTCACCCGTCCCCCTGTTCTTAGTCATCCCCTGAATAGAGAATACCCACATCTCCGAGCCGCGCTGAACCGAGGCAAGGGAGAGAGACGCCAGCTCCGAAACACGCTGTGGTGAAACGAGAGCGACGAGGGAGACCAGTTTAAGTGTGAGACGCTTGAGGGTCAGACTCTCGTTAGGGCCAGCCTGCTTCCAGAACGAAAACACCTGGTCCGGGTCCCAAATGTCAGAGTATTTGGGTTTCGGCGGGTCATGCTTAAACAACCCTTTCATAAACCGTGCCAGGATGGGTGACTCCTGTAAGGCTTTACCTGCTGCTACATCCACCAGACCCACAAAGGTAACAATAGCCGCTTTATGAACGCTAATGGTATTGAAGGCCAAATGTCTATCTTTCAAAGACGCCAAGAAATTGATTACCTCAGCCGGGGACGGGCGAGAGAAGTCAGACACGTGTTCAAACGCACGCCACTTGGAAAGTGCGGACTCGTACTGGGCTCTGGTAGAGGGGGCCCACGAGGAGAGAAGGATATCCACAGCCGACTTGTCGAGGCCCAGTGAGAGCCAGACGCTGCTCAGATCAGCCAGGCGGAGAGGCTGAACCTTCCGCTCGACAAGCAAGGGTGAGGACGACCCGCTGGGTCCGTCACGAGATTGGGATGGACCCGGAGGTGTAGAGGGGGCTCTCGCGCCGCCCTTGAGAGAAGGGGAAACCACGCCTGGGAAGACCATAGCGGCACCACGAGAATCAGCCGCGCTTTTTCGTTCATCGATTTTCGCAACACCTTTCCCACCATTTGGAAAGGAGGAAATGCGTAGCACCAACGGCCTGACCAATTCTGAGACAAAGCGTCGACCGCCTCTGCTAGCGGATCTGGAAAGAGGCTGTAGAACCGAGGTAGCTTGTGGTTGAGCCGCGTTGCAAACAAGTCAATGTCCGGGGTCCCCCACTTCTGGAATACCGGCACTAATGCTGCCTTGTCTAAGGACCACTCCTGATACTCTCTATGTAACGACCGCGATTCGAAGTCGGCCTCCACATTATCTACCCCCCTTCTGTACGTAGGGAGGAGAGAGAGATTCCTCTGACGTGCCCAGGATAACACTTCCACCGCCAGATGATGCAACGAAGGGCTCACTGTGCCTCCACGATTTCGCAAGTAAGCTACAGCACTCACATTGTCCATTTCCAGGATAATTCTACCATCACACCATTTGGATGCAAAACAGCGCAGGCCAAAAAATGCCGCACGCAACTCCTTCACGTTAATGTGATCATCTGCCTCGGCAGGTGACCACCTCCCTCCGGTTCGAGCCGAGGCGCACACTGCACCCCAACCTGCTCCCGACGCATCCGTAGTGATGACGCCCAAAATGTCCGTATGAGCGAAGCAGAAGGAATTCTCACCCTCAGGAAATGAGGACCACCAAGAAAGTTCGCCCCGAGCATCCGACGAGATTCGAACCATGCTATCAAAACCAGCGCTGTTAGTGGCTTTGGCTAGGCAACGCTGGAGATTGCGTACCCGGAGAATGACATCAGGGACACCGACGCTGCATGCGACTGCGCGCCCGACAAACCTAGCGAGAGACCTTGCTAACATGTCGTCACACAACAACAATCTCGCTGCTTCAGATTTAATAGCAGCCAGCTTGGGAGCGGGGATGCGCATCGAAAGAGAGTTCGAGTCAATACACATGCCGAGGAACTCGATTGTACGAGTGGGGGACAATTCAGACTTCTTATCGTTGACCTTGAAACCTAGGTCCGAAAACAGAGCGCAAGCGAAAGAAGTGGCTTCCTCCAACTCAGCAGCGGAGTGAGACATGAACAACAAGTCATCCAGATACTGGACCACTCTGACTCCTCTTTCCCGGAGGGCACTGACCACTGGCTTCAAAACTTTGGAGAACGCCCACGGCGCAGTGTTCAGGCCAAACGGCAGTGCGCGCCATCTCCAAATGCGCCCCTTCCAAGGGAAGGCCATGAAATTCCGGCTTTCTGGGGCCACAAGGACAGACCAATAAGCATCTTTCAGATCAATTTTAGCCATGAAATCGTTCTTTTCGAGCAGTACCATAGCTGTCTGCAGGTTCTCCATTTTGAAATGCGGAGCAGAAATGAAAGTGTTTACTCGTTTCATATTGAAAACCGGGCGCACCGAACCATCTTTTTTAGGAACGGGGAACATGGAAGACAGAATCACCTTCTCACCCGGTGGAACCAATTCAATAGCTTTCTTCTCGAGCATGAGAGAAATTTCATTGTCCAGAATCTCGGGGACATCTCGCGCGACCATTTGACCCACTATAAAGGGCCGGGCAGGCACATGCGCGAATTGAATGTTGTAACCGCGCACTATAGACAGAATCGTAGGGTCTGATGTTAGGCGTTCCCATTTGTGGGAACGACTGGCAATTGTGCCAGCCACATACGGAGTGCCCTGAGCAACCGATGAAGCGCTTCGCGTTGAGGCCAATAGGCGCTCACTGGGGAAGGAGGGCAGTGAGGGAGGAGGGGAAGGAGAAACGGACACGCACCGTTTTCCTCCAGCGGCGGGAGCTTGGTGTCCCTGCGGCCGCTTGTGAGTCCTGTGTCCGGACTGACGGGACGAGTGGCGGCCGCCACTGGACGAGGTAGACGCCCTAGTCTTGTCCCTAAAAGGGAAAAGGTTTTTGGGTGATCAATGTATCGACAACATCGGAACTTACCGCCCGTTCAGCTTCTGGATCGCCCGCAGGAGGTCTGACCCGGAGCCAGCAGCGGCGATACGGCCCCGGATGGAGGCGCCAAACAGCAGTGGCGATACCTCTGAAACAAGGACGTAGATGACAGCGGAGCTGCCAAGCACCAAGACCAACCTTTGTTCAAGTCCGTCGCGTATTCCTCCTTGGAAATCAATATGCGTGGCATATCGATGAGAAGCTGGGGCGGAATCCCGAGCGCTTCCACGACCCTGGAGCGGCGAACACAGATCAGATCTTGAACTGCTATTCCGAGGCAGCGAGCCGCGGCTTCGATGTAGCCCTGGCGGGATTCACCTAAATCATCGAATGAAGAGTGAGGTTACCGAAACCCTACTCACCCTCCGTGGCCTCGCCCATGGCGAGCGCCGAGGCCGCAGCCAGAATCACTGCGTGAAGTTCGGTGAGGCGCGACTCCGAGACACGAGCCGCACCCTTAACCACACCGAGCTCGGCGTCCACGGTGGGGACGTTGCCGAAGACAGAGGCCGGCATCGGGATCTGGGCCAACACTTCCTCTCTCTCCGAAGCGCGAACTAAACACAAGGTAAAGGAGGTGCTGGTCACATAGAACTCACCGCTTACACCTTGGGCAATGCCCTCGAACAGCTCCAGCTGCCTAGTAGGCAGGCGGACCTTCTCCTTCTCCTTCTTGCTGACGAAAGAGGGGGGCGGGGGCACCTCGAGGGCCGCCGACGCGAAATCGGTGATCTTGGGGATCTTGTAAGGAGTCTGAAACCGAACAACGAGTTATGAAACCTTGAGGAGGTTCTCACCCTTTCCGAATGGAACTTGTCGCGCCGGGAGCGGGCTCCGGAGGCGGAGGCCTGTTCATCCTCCGACGACGACGATAGGCGACCGCGTTTCCGTCCCGGAGACGCCGACCGAGAGGATGTAGTCGACGAGGACCGGGAGCGGGAGCGAGACTCCGACCGGAAAGAGCGAGCCGCCGAGGACTCCCGAGAGGAGTGACCTCCGTCGCCTCCGCCAGCAGCCAACAGAGCCGGCATCAGCGCAGTCGGGGCAATCACCGCCGACGCCATTCTTACTATAAAGTAAGGATGAAGAGAAAAAGCCAAGATAGGCCACAACAATAAGAATGAAAACATTCAAAAATAGGGCGAAGCCCTTGAGTGAGAGAGGCCCAACGGGGCCTCAAGCACAAGCAGGCAATAACGGAACTAACAAAACGAAACAGCACCATAAACCGCCTACTCATGCCGAGCTCACGGAAAAAAGTGAGGATATTTTGGTGTTTTTCCCTCTAGCCTGTCTTCCGCGCCGCCCGTTTTCGCGCGTCGATTACTTTCGTGTCGGGATCCCAGGGTCGCGCAGATCTCGGCATACGGTATTTGCCCGCGCTCTCCCACATCTCGTGTTTTGTTCCCGTCACTTTATTTTGGCTGCTTGGCCTTTTCCCTTTATTGTTATCATCCAGGCTTCGAGTCGTGAGATCATCTGAGCTCTATGGAAAATAAGCAAATTGTTATAGAGTCACCGTAGTATATCATAATAAATATTTTACTTCAACAACTGCGTTGTCTCGCAAAATATGCCATTATCGATTGAATATCGGGTTTTAGAACACCTCAAGCAACTGCTTCTGATTGGGCGACGCGCCCTTGAACGTCACCTAGAGATAGAGGTTGAGAGAGAGCGAGAGAGAGAGAGAGAGAGAGAGAGAGAGAGAGAGAGAGATGGGGGAAACGTACACACTCGGGCGGTGTGAGAACGACTTTCTTCCAGTCCATCTCAGTCAGTCGACCTCACCAGGAGAAGGCGAGAGAAAGAAATGATGGTGGATGAAATGAAAGGACCTCTTTTTCTTTTTGTGGAAAAACTATTGCAACCTGAAAAACTATGTAAATGTATATGACACGTGAAATGATTCGTCACCTCTTTTCCTCATTTGTTTCATCGTTTCAACCCTTTCAAAAATGTCGCGTGTTCTCCGTGGTCCCTATTAGCCGTGTGACTGTCTCTCTCATTATGGTAACACTCCCCCTCTCTCTCTCTCCCCCTCTTCAGTTGACGTCACCTTCTCTCGCATCGATTGCCGCCCTCGGGCGCACGCGCCTCGCACCGCCCCCGCCCTCTCGCCGCCCCTCTCATGTCTGCCACTCTCCCCTCCCCACACTCTCTTCCTCCTCTCGTCGTCTGTCTGGGTGGAGGCGAGTGTTGCCGTGCGTCTCGTGCTTCATTCCGAGCAGACGACGGCTCCTCCGATGTCGTCGCCCCTCTATCTACTCGCCGCCGTCGCCGGTAAGATCGATCGATTATCGATTAGTTTAATTCGTACCGTTTCAAACTCCTTATTCGAGTAAACCCGGCATGAATCGCATACGGACGACTTCAACAAACGAGAGTGCACAGATGACGTGGTTGTGTTTCAGTTGTGGCGGCGACGTCAGAGTGGAAGGCGTACCACAACCACGACGACCTGACCGCCAAGCTCATCGACATCAACGAGAAGTGCCCTCAGGTGAGTAGAGGGACACACTGAGTGACTGTTGAGAGAACAGGTCATGTGTCCAATTAGTGATAGTGAGAAGGTGTTCGTTCGCCTTGCTGTGTCACTGGATGGGACACGGCATTTGCGATTTGTCTAGGCAAAATAGCTCCGTGTGTTGGTGTTAAGATTTAGCTTTTTTTCTGTTTCACACAGACACGCTCTTCCTGTATAGGTATGCGACACAACACAATCATCCTATTTTCACTAATACATTCACAGGAAACGAAGGGTGTTGTTCATACACATTGTTCACAGAAACACAGTGAGAGTGAGAGAGTGTGCATATCGAATAATTCGAGAATTCGAGAATTCTAGCAATCTGTAGGATATTGGTTACTGGAAGCCCTCGCGATAATCGTGAAATCATCGCGTTTTGCTTCACATCTCGTGAGACAGTGATGTGGCAAAGAAAATGTCATTCACGAAATGGATTTGTATTCTACTCGTGTTCTGTTCTTATCCGTGTTAATTCATTGGGATGCTGAAGAATTGAGTTTCTCACATAAACATGAACAACTGACAGGCAAATTCTTGTACAAGACCTTGTAAGTATAGTGGTTTAGCGAGTAAGTAATTGTTATGATGACAACGAAAATTCGTTTTAGGTGGTTCAGATTTCAGAGTGCACGTTTGTAAAGAAAAAACAAACATTTTTAACTCCGAAAAACCAGAAACGATATATAAAATAGTGTTATTAATCGTTGTTCTGCTAATTTGGTGGCATTACAAAACACTTGCGGGGTAGTGATGTAGTGAAGCTGATTAATTCTCGAGAAAAGGTAATAATCAAAAGAAGATCCGGTTCATTGCAGCTGGTACTGTAACCAAATTGATGAAAGTAACATGTCTGAAACAATCAAGGTGGATGGAGGTGGAGTTGATCAGCTGCACGACCTCCTGCAACAAGAAGGGTGAGTGGGACAGACGGACAGACAGACGGGGACAGACGGGGACAGACGGACGGACTCGCCTTGTCCTTTCCGTTCCATCCGCTGCACAGATGGTCTGCCAGTCGGATGATCAGCTCGCGTCCCACTGGCTCGTTCCCGTGGATGTTACCCACGTATTTCATCTCAGGCTTCACTGAAAAAAAATCGTTTTTTTCTCGGTTTCAATGTTTTGTTGAGTTTGGACTAGTTTGACGATTACATACAGACGATTACATACACGACAGATGTTTATGTGTTCTTTTGCTGTTTTGTTATATTATGTAGACAGAAGAAGTAGATAAGCATAAACAACTTATTAGTTGTGTTATGTGAGCGAATGTTCACTTCCTTTATAAAGCGGATGAAACTGCATTTCGGTTATTTTTTTTTGGTGAGTAAGTATACATGGTGGATTCAGTAAGTCGTATTACATGTCTCCTACGTTTTCATGTGAATGTGACTTAAGTAGAAGTAACACGTGGTCTACTTTCACAGTCATTTTCCATGCATCTCGGATTTTCGGGAAGCGCGCGTGCGTCAGTGGAATGTCGAAGGGAAACACAATCGCCGGATGATTGCGCCTCCCACACACAACCAAACATCAACCACTCCTGACTAAACCAAGAATCTCATGACGCCAAGATGCTTATTAGAGGCGACTACGCAATGTGTTGACAACACCTCCCACTCCCACTCTCACTCACTCTCTCTCTTTTCTCTCTCTTTTCTCTCTCTTTCTCCTACATACTTGGTCTTTCTCTCTCACACACACTCTCACTCTCTTCCCTGCGGGGGTGTCAGTGACGCTAAGGAAAAGAGGGAAGGCAGAGAATAGGCTCGTTTCCTACGTAAAAAGGAACAGTCAGCATCAGCACATGAAGTAGAGCTCACACGCAAAGTTTGAGAAAAATATACATTACATAGGTATGATAGTAAAAGAGAGAGAGAAGAGAGAGAGAGAGAGAGAGGAGAGAGAGAGAGAGAGAGAGATTGTGTACGTACGGGTCTCGTGGGCTCCGGGGGTGGTTGAGAATTGAATGACTAGCAGTTCGCGTCCTTCCAGCGACTGACCGATAGAGTACAGAGAAGTGATCTGAAAAAAAAAACAGTTTTCACATTTTCGATGTTTCGTGGCGTTTTGATTTGCGTCATTTCTGTTACAGTACCAGCTGCAATGAACCGGATCTTCTTTTGATTATTACCTTTTCTCGAGAATTAATCAGCTTCACTACATCACTACCCCGCAAGTGTTTTGTAATGCCACCAAATTAGCAGAACAACGATTAATAACACTATTTTATATATCGTTTCTGGTTTTTCGGAGTTAAAAATGTTTGTTTTTTCTTTACAAACGTGCACTCTGAAATCTGAACCACCTAAAACGAATTTTCGTTGTCATCATAACAATTACTTACTCGCTAAACCACTATACTTACAAGGTCTTGTACAAGAATTTGCCTGTCAGTTGTTCATGTTTATGTGAGAAACTCAATTCTTCAGCATCCCAATGAATTAACACGGATAAGAACAGAACACGAGTAGAATACAAATCCATTTCGTGAATGACATTTTCTTTGCCACATCACTGTCTCACGAGATGTGAAGCAAAACGCGATGATTTCACGATTATCGCGAGGGCTTCCAGTAACCAATATCCTACAGATTGCTAGAATTCTCGAATTCTCGAATTATTCGATATGCACACTCTCTCACTCTCACTGTGTTTCTGTGAACAATGTGTATGAACAACACCCTTCGTTTCCTGTGAATGTATTAGTGAAAATAGGATGATTGTGTTGTGTCGCATACCTATACAGGAAGAGCGTGTCTGTGTGAAACAGAAAAAAAGCTAAATCTTAACACCAACACACGGAGCTATTTTGCCTAGACAAATCGCAAATGCCGTGTCCCATCCAGTGACACAGCAAGGCGAACGAACACCTTCTCACTATCACTAATTGGACACATGACCTGTTCTCTCAACAGTCACTCAGTGTGTCCCTCTACTCACCTGAGGGCACTTCTCGTTGATGTCGATGAGCTTGGCGGTCAGGTCGTCGTGGTTGTGGTACGCCTTCCACTCTGACGTCGCCGCCACAACTGAAACACAACCACGTCATCTGTGCACTCTCGTTTGTTGAAGTCGTCCGTATGCGATTCATGCCGGGTTTACTCGAATAAGGAGTTTGAAACGGTACGAATTAAACTAATCGATAATCGATCGATCTTACCGGCGACGGCGGCGAGTAGATAGAGGGGCGACGACATCGGAGGAGCCGTCGTCTGCTCGGAATGAAGCACGAGACGCACGGCAACACTCGCCTCCACCCAGACAGACGACGAGAGGAGGAAGAGAGTGTGGGGAGGGGAGAGTGGCAGACATGAGAGGGGCGGCGAGAGGGCGGGGGCGGTGCGAGGCGCGTGCGCCCGAGGGCGGCAATCGATGCGAGAGAAGGTGACGTCAACTGAAGAGGGGGAGAGAGAGAGAGGGGGAGTGTTACCATAATGAGAGAGACAGTCACACGGCTAATAGGGACCACGGAGAACACGCGACATTTTTGAAAGGGTTGAAACGATGAAACAAATGAGGAAAAGAGGTGACGAATCATTTCACGTGTCATATACATTTACATAGTTTTTCAGGTTGCAATAGTTTTTCCACAAAAAGAAAAAGAGGTCCTTTCATTTCATCCACCATCATTTCTTTCTCTCGCCTTCTCCTGGTGAGGTCGACTGACTGAGATGGACTGGAAGAAAGTCGTTCTCACACCGCCCGAGTGTGTACGTTTCCCCCATCTCTCTCTCTCTCTCTCTCTCTCTCTCTCTCTCTCTCTCGCTCTCTCTCAACCTCTATCTCTAGGTGACGTTCAAGGGCGCGTCGCCCAATCAGAAGCAGTTGCTTGAGGTGTTCTAAAACCCGATATTCAATCGATAATCGATCGATATTCAGGTGAAAAACGGTTTGGACAAGACGATCACCCTCAAGACCAAGATCACTGGAAAGGCATTCAAGGCGTCACCCGTCTACGCCTCTGTTCCCGCCGGGGAAAAGGTACCCCCCCTCTCTTTCTCTCTCTCTCTTCTCTCTCTCTCTCTCTCTCTCTCTCTCTCTCTCTCTCTCTCTCTCTCTCTATTCTCATCTTTTCCAGGTGAACATAGAGCTGTCGTTCAAGGGCAACGCTGCCGTGACCGCTTCGTGCAAGGATCGCTTCACCGTCAGTGAGTGCCCTTCCCTACCGTACCTTCTAGTATGATACCGTATCGCAGTGATGACGGAGCTGCCCCCGAATGCGATTGCAATGACGCCCCCGAAAGGCAGCACCAAGGCCAAGGAGGGTCTCCAGAAGCTGTGGATCGAGAGGGTACGGTAGAATACAGTTACCTGCAAGACTCGCACTAATCTAGGACACGTACGAGAACAAGACGCAGCACCTGATCGATCGGCGGGTTGTGAGTTAGCCATAGTAGACTACAGTATACCATATTTTCCAGTTGACGATCGTGTTTGAGCAGGAAAAGTCTGCGTACGCGGATGTTGTCTGAGAAGGGAAGAGACAGGAGAAACAACATCATGAAATTCATACTTCTTATATTCGCTTAGATTGCTTACACTTGATTGATAAATGTGTTTATGTAGTGTTTATGTACGTAGTTCATCTTTTTGGCTTAGGATAGGGCTCGCGCCAGAATTTTCAAGAAACGATATCCAAACAGACTTTTTCTGCTTTTGTTAGCTAAAATGTGAACTCATTTAATTCATAACAGGTTGACGTCATTTGTGTATTTTTTTTCGGAAAGAAGTTATGAGCTATCGCACATAGTGCACATAGTTTCGTTTCTCGATTCGCTAAAAGTTTTGCGATTACTCGCGAATAAAGTCTGCCGGAGGCCGGATTCATAGTTGCGTACTCCGGGGTCGAATAGAAATCAACCTTGTCGGAGAAATCAGTGATCGTGGTGTTTTTGAGAATGGTAGTAATTGTGTCGCTCAGTTCGGGACAGAGAGCTGCTAGGAGTTGTGCGCGTGGCTCGAACACAGCATTCCACTTTTTGTAGTATCCCGGAGTTCCCATTGCAATGTTGTTCATCAGACTCCAGCCGATCGTGTTGTAGGGGAACGGGTTGTAGAATGTGACGAGGCTCTTCTTGGCACATTTCTCAACAGTGTAGAAGATGGTGGGAGCACAGTGAGCGAGACGCTCGTGGGTCTCGAAATCGAGCTCGCGAAGACACGAGTCAACAGCAGCCAGCACCTCAGACTCCATGAAGAAGTCAAACATAGCCAGTTGCGAGCGAACGATTTAATTGAAATCGAACATGCGACTCTCTTTTGAAATGATAACAATTGTGAACCGTGGTTCCTAAATTCGAAAACTTCAAAATAACATTTTGTCGGTTATACAAACGTGAATGAACTGCAATTGAAATTGTGAAAAAAATCGAGGTAACAAGTGGACGTAATCATTTTTATCACATTTTTGTATGGAGGATGGAGATGAGTAGAGGCATTCTCAGACACCTGAGAGCTAGCGTCTGTGTCTACTTATTCATTCGTAAAACAACTTTCGTCGGCAATGTGATATCATGCGCGTACTGTATTTCCTTTCTCTGGAGACTTCGAATACTCGAATGCACGCTGTCGGCAGAGAGCGCAGACATGCACTTAGAAAAGTGTTGTTTAAAATCGTTCATATGCAATACCAAAATACCAAGAAAATATGGTTGCATAAACACGCAACAATGTGTGTAATTAACGACAGTGGTTGGAAATCAGTAAGAGAAGAAATTTCTATGAAATTCAACAAATGCACATGTATATTCTGCGCCAGAGCGATAGTTTTCGATATACCTTGCTTGCAGTTCGAAATACGGTGCCGTATAACCGTCTGCCTCTCTTGTTTTGCGCGCTATTTCCGAGAGCTGACTCTCCGTCTTTCTCTGATATACCCCACCGCGCGCAACTTATTGCGAGCACAGAACTATATTATCTTTCAAAAAGTACTTACGTGAAGATGGTAAGTTTGTTTTACTTGACCTAATTCAAGCGCTTGCATAAAACGGAAACAAAAAATCGAAACACTCCCGATTGCCCTGGAAACACTTCGGAATTGCCTTTCGAAACGCCCCCAGAAGACCCCCGAACCTTCGGAATACTCCCGAACACTCAGATTGTCTCCCCAGCATCCGAAGAGGGTCAGAGGTCAGAGGGAGATCGAACCCCTGACCCGAGTTTATCGAACATAACTTGCACTACACTACGCGGCCATCGCTTCATTATCGATTCACAGATTGAAGTTTTTAAAGAGTGTATGTTAGTGTTGTGCTGTGCCGAACTGAGATTTACGGACTTGCGCGTGTGCACTGAGTGTGTGCGTTACACGTGACAAATAACGCACGTGACAAAAATTAGCATAAAAGTCTCGTCACTTCTCGATTGTCTGATTGACGGTCGATAATGCGCGTGTCGTGAGAGTGTGGTTTCCCTCCTCGTCATTTTGTCTTCTTGCTTCGACGGCGACTGCGGTCCTCTCCCTAGGACGGATGCTGTGATCGGTGCGTCTCGTCATCCATCCATCACTCTCCCCCGTCCCGTCCCTCACTCCTTCCCTCCCTCCCGTCCCCCGTTCCCTCCCTCCTTTCCCTCCCTCCCTCCCTCCCTCCCGTCTCTCCTTCCCTCCCTCACTCGCTCCGTTCAGATGTCGTGGTACTCGAAGATCTACACGTGGGTGCGAGAGCACAGAGTCCGCCATCCCATCAGGTACTGATAATTGAAAACAGCCACTGTCCTTCACCGTTCTTTCCAGTGGCTGGTTTCTCACTCGCTGTCTCAATGTACTCTTCCTCGCACAGGTCGCCACCCTCATATTTGTGTGAGTATTGATCGGTATCGATTGATTATCAATGTTTATCGATCGTTTTCAGATACTACGTATACGTGTGGATCGTCTGTGAGTGCCTGCTCACATCGGCTATTCAGGTACCTCATATTTTCCATGTTTTCATCCACGTTGTTCAGGCTTCCATCTACTTCTCCATCTACACGATTCTCGTCGGAATGAGTGTGATCTCGCTTATTCGAACCGAGATCACCCCCATCGCCCGCGTACCGACCGAGTACAAGGTATACGGTAGTCTACAGTACTTCTGCTGTCATGTATGATGTGCAGGTGGATGAGTCACTGGACCAGCAGCTCAAAGCCTGCACTCCAATGGAGAAGGGAAGGTGAGGAGATGAATGTGACTGGGTGATATACTCACGATCAGCTTCTGTCATACGATTATAAACCTCATTTGTTTGTGATGTGCGGATAATCGAGAACGTGAGTTCTTCATTGAATTCTGGGATGTAATCATTTTCGCAGCCGCACGGTGTTGAGACGGTGTGGATGACGTATATGTGTCTGCAGATACAAGGCGGACAAGTCTTCTCCCGAGCAGACGGCGCGGCAGAACGAGTTGCTGGGCGAGTTCGCGAGGAGGAAGGGACTGCTGTTCGCGGAATGCGACAAGGAGGGACGCATCAGGCGAGAAGCTAGGGCTGACATGGTCCCATGGCAGCGTATCACCTCTAATCAAATCAAATCAAACTACTTACCTACCACTCACCTACCATATCCGGAATAGCTTTCATGACCGGATACAATAGCGTATGTATGGGTCCTCTCATGTCTCACCCGACTCGTTCAGGTACTGCTACGAGTGCGCGCATCTGAAGCCGGACCGCGCGCACCACTGCTCCTCGTGTGGACAGTGCGTGCTCAAGTTCGACCACCACTGCCCCTGGATCAACCGGGTGCGTGCCCCTCTCCCTATCTCTCCCCCTCATCACTCTTCTGTTGCAGTGTGTGTGCGCCTCCAACTACAAGTACTTCAACCTGTATGTCATGTGGGCGTGTGTGTCTATCGCGTGGTACGCGCTCACCTCGGTGGAGGCGCTGGTCCGTTTCTGGCTGCTGCCCGACTGGCATGACAACGTGCACTGGTTCATCCAGCTCATGCTCGCCCTCGTACCACAGTGTGTACGTCGCCTCTGCCCTCCTCTCTCTGTACCTCCTCTCTAGATCTTTGGCTACTTTCCTCTCGGAGAGCTGTTCATCTACCACTACACTCTGATCGCCTTCAATGAGACGACCTGCGAGCAGACCAAGCCGCCATGCATTCGGTATGCCACATACAATCGGAGAGAGTGATGCTTGTGTTTGAGAGGCGACGCGAAGGCGGACTACAACCAGGGACGGGCGCAGAATCGGGCGGACGTGTTCGGATGGGGCCTGTGGGCGTTCCCTATCAACACTGTCACTCTAGGTGAGTCCCGTTCACCCCCGCTCCCTCACCCACCCCTTCTAGATGGCGCGCTATTCGCGATCCGCTACCAAGAGGCGCATAACCCGCACGAACTCTGTCTTGCGACCCATACCCCTCGCTTCCCCCGCTCTAACTTCGACCCCCCTCTCCCTGCCCCCACTAGACCCCGCGCTGACTCCTCCCATCTCTCTCCCACCCACTCTCACCAACCACTTCTAGATGGCCTCCACTTCGACGTCCACTATCAGAACCTCGTCTCTAACCCGAGTCGTGTCCTTTGCACTGAAGTATCTGACGAGTCCTCTCCCCTCATCGAACATACTCCTCCCTAGCCACTCTCTCCCCCTCGCTCTAAAATTCATATAACGTTGATTCTCATCATGTTTGTCTTAATTTTTATTAACTCATGTGTTGTTTTTTGTGTTGATAAAAACTTTGATTGTTTGTGAGTATATTTATTAACTTGGTCCTTGTCGCGATAGTAGATTGTCTCGCCGTTTCGTCTATTCCTTTCGATTACTTGTACCTTGTAACTGCTGAGAAGCCAGACTCGAAGAAGAAGAGAACATGTGCAATAGAAGAGAGCAGAGACAGACCCATGTGGGCTACTCCGCGCGGGCCCAGCGTTTCTCACGAAGGAATCCAGAACTTGCGGCGGCGACGGCCGGGGGTGCGAGAAATGCACCCGACCGGCCGCCGGACAAAAAGAAAAAAGATTTCCACGCGAGGGACGTGTATGGTATTGGAGATTATGCAGTTTGCTCTTTCTGGGAATTGCATTTCTAAATTATCGTATCTCCGACAGAGAGAACAAAAGTGAGAGAGTCTCTGAGGCACGAAGTACAAGGCGGCACTATGTAGAAAGTGAGTTTTTTTTTCAATCACATTCACATTGTTTCGTATGATATCGGATATGTGTTAGATGCGCTTGAGATTGTTCTACTATCGGATCACACAAACGACTAAACTACTAGACGCCGAAAGGTCCGACAAATACTCACTGAGAAACCTATCTGGCCACTACCCTTGACCCATCAAACCACCCGCGAGTTGCCCCAACACACCAAAGATACATGAGCACAACGTATTTATCTTGCAACTACGCAAGGCTATATACTACTGTGATAAGAGAAATGTAGTCTACTCTAATGTGATAAGAATGGGGGGTATGACAGACTAGAGGGGACAAGAAGGTAAGAGATGGTGGTGGTTGTATGCAGGGAACGATTGGCCAGGTGCCGGTGGCAGTGTGAGCGGCGGTCGCGTCTGTGTCTCAAACAAAGCCAACCTGAAGCGATGCAACTCTTATCTTTCTCCATCTCACTCAACACATCACACCTGCTCGTTTTCGATTTCCATTATTTTTCCATCAATCTCGTCAGACAGACGGAATCCGTTCTAGAAGGAAAAATTAAAATCACCACATAACTTATACTTATTAGCTATCTTTTGTCTTATCATACTTAGATTTTAAACTGGACGCCACACACTTAAACTGTACGAATAGTACATAATTGTTTCCATCATTGCTATATTGCTTAATGACTGTGTGTAGTGTAGTGTTTCGAAGGCATTCGAGTGTGTTTTGAACAGTCTGTCCACATCTTTATGTAGTAATACATACACATTACTCACCGCGTCGTTAAAGTTGAGCCACAGCTCGTTTCGGAGCCTATTCACTCCATCCATCATCTCCAGCCTGCGCACAACAGTAATTGATTGAAATATGCATTTTCATCAGTAAAATGTTTCCAAACGTTCAACCGCACCAGACTAGACACAACCACGTGACAAACACTGTAATTTGAGTGAACGTACAGGGTGGGCGCGTGGCCGGCGAACACGGCAATCCTTGGCGGCAGGGCCTCAGGCGAGGGCACGAACTCGTCCGGCGGCAGATCAGACAGCGACCTCGCCACCAACGCCGACGGGGGCAGCTCTGAACGGTTGGTTGAACACGGAGAGAGAAAGATAGAATAGCTCTGACCCGGGGGCGCTAATAGCCGGCAACTAAGGGCCGTTTTGCGGCTATCTCGCCACTAGTGCGCCAATAAGCGTGACAGTTCTGCTTCGCCACTAGTCCGCCACTACGTCGCTAATAGCGAGCTAATAGCAGATTTTCTGGAATATAGTGTTGTGTAGTGTGTGCACAACTGTTGAACAATTTACGATTTTTTTCGAAAGTTTTGTTTTTGTTTTTTTTTCTCATTTTTATTGCATTATATTCGTAAAGTATCGTTGTTTTATGTTTTTTTATCATTTGTTTGTGACAGTAGTATTCTTTGAATGTCCCTAATGTGTGAGGTGAGTGTGTGTGTGTCATTGGCGAGTCACCGGTTCATGCATTGCATAACTGTCCGAGGAAGTGGACACGAGTTCGTGAATGATGTGTATATCATACGTTATTTGAGGAGGAAGACTCGTTTGAACGACGATCCCATGCTGGGCGCGCGCATCAACAAGCAGGCCGACGGCACCGATCCTTACTCGTGGATCAGATACGGAGAGTACGGAGAGATGCGCGTCAAGGGAACGCGCGGAAGATAGGATCTTTCAGGACAAAAGGTACAATTTTTCCATTTCAAAGCTGGTAGAAAAGTGATACAGTATGGTGTGCATTATGAAGTGATTATACATATTGTCCATATGGTTCACGTTTGATCGATACGTTTCCAGTACTCTGAGCTGTTGTCTCGGAAGAGCCTCCACGAGATGCATGTGGAGGAGGTAAGGGAGAGAGAAGGAGAGGGACTGAAAGACGCCGATTTCGTCTAGAAATGCGACGGGGTGTCCTTCGTGTCCTCTCCGATCGACCAGCTTTGCGAGGCTCTCAAGGCGAACACTGAGCTGACCGAGACGTACGATCGACCGCGACAGGACAAGGAAGATGTTGAGAAGGAGATCCAGGTGGGCAAGGTCTGAATAGGCATGGCTTATGTGAGTGTGGTTGTAGGTGCGTCAGAACTGCATTGACGAGATGATCGTGCAGACGAACTCTCTGCAGCACCAGCACCAGCACATGGTCGAGTCGCTGGCCACCGCCCACCGTCAGACAACAGCTGACGGACAAGAATTAGGTGAGGGAGAAGAAGGCTGGCTGGGAGTCGGAGAAGGAGAGGGAGCAGCTGAGATCTACTGACCGAGATACACGAGGTAAGCGTGGGATTCTGGCAGCGGCTGGAGACGACGATGGATGGCAGAACTGGCATCTGCGCGACCTGGCTGATATGGCTGAGAAGGAGGTGTGTGGTGTGTGGACATTTGACTTCTTCAGCTCATCGTCTGCGGCTGCGAAGAAGCAGTCGGCGGAGCTGCGCCGAGGCGAGCACCCGCGAGGCTGTGGAGACGAAGCGCGGAGAGACGGGAGACGGGGCTGCGGGAGCAGATACGCCTCCTCGAGCAGCGCACCACCGCCGCCGACACTGTCGCCGTCAGCAGCCAGCAGGTCAGTGATTTGATTATCATGATGTATTGAGTGTTATCAATGGTGTGCGTTAAGGCGGAGCTGTCCAAGTTGCGTGTCTAGATGGAGTCCTCGGAGGCAGCTGCGTCGGAGTGGCACGAGAAATTCGAGAGTGAGAGGAAGACGGCGGTAGATGGGGCGGCCGCACCCTGCATGGGGTGGTGAGTGAGCTGGCGGCAGACCACGATTGAGACGTCGCCACAACCGGCCAGAGGATGCTCCAGATGCAGGCACTCATAGACGCGCAGGAGAAGGCAGTGGAGGGAGTGCGCCGGATCTAGCGAGAGCCGAGGAGAAGAAGAGTGTGACAGAAGACGCGGCAGAAGACGCCGGCAGGAGACGGCGCGCGCCAGGCGCTATGTCGAGAAGGTACGTCTCTCTCCCCCCTTCTCTCCCTCCCTCTCTCCCTCCTCCCTCCTCTGCTCTCACCCCTCGTTTGCAGCTGGAGCAGCAGTTGCACGAGGCTCGCGCAAGACGAGTACGGTGTGGACGACGCGTCTCTGCGGTAGTTGTTCCTGTCGGACAAACATCGACATCGCCCTGCTGCTCGCCAGCATCCTCGAGTACAGAGCAAGAAGCAAGGTGAGCATGAACATTATGATTCAATTATGTTATGTTTGAATCTCACTGTTCATGCAACGTCCGTCTTCTTTCAGGACGTCCTATGAGCGAGGTGGAATCGCCGAAGCCAATGCGAGCGCAGTCAACCCTACTACCAAGACGACGGAAAACTATTAGAAGACCCTCACCAATGCATAAATAAACCTGTCCATTAATGATAAATGTTATTCAAAATTTTGTAAAATATCATTGTATACTAGCGATAATCGGTAGCAAGGAAGGGGCGAATAGGAAACGCGAATAATCGCGGGTATTCGCGGCTCGAGGCGATCAGATTCCGCTATTAGCTGGCCACTATCCCGCCACTACTGCGCCACTATCTCGCGAGGGCAAATTTTAGTCGCGAGATAGTGGCGCACTAGTGGCGAGCTATTAGCGGAATGGGGTCATAGAGAGAGAGAGTGAGAGAAAGAGAGAGTGAGAGAGAGAGACAGAGAGACAGAGAGAGAGAGGGTAAGAGGTGCTGACCGCGTACGGACGCGCCAGCAGGGAGGGAGACACGACCAGATTGACACGGGGCGCCGAGACGGCGAGGAGCCGCTCGTTGGCCGCGGCGATGATCGGCCTGATCAGTGCCATGTCGGCAGACGCCGTCATGCTCGCCTGCAACCGCCAGCCATTCCAGCAACGTCTGAAACGTTGAAAGTGAAAGACAATCAACAACAGTATGTAGTATAATTAAGAGGGGAAAGATGAAGGGGTGGGGTAGATTATACCTGGAGAGCTCGCTCAGCTCGCAGTTCAATGCCAGTGAGGCTGATGTTGTAATGCGTGAGCAGATCTGCCGTCGTCGTCAGCTCTGTGGCGTCCACGTTCAGTATCTACAAGCGAACGTATTTATCTCATAGTTGAGATAGGCAATCATATTCGTACGAAATAACAGTAGCAAGTTGCATTCGAACTGAAATGTTTTTGCAGGTACTCACCGGGTGGCGAATGAAGTCAGGTATGCGCTCGTTGACCAGAGCCATCCCGTCATCGAGCAACTCACGCGCCGTCGCCGCAGCCGCCAACACCTCCGGCACAGGCTGGCGCTCGTCGATGCGCATCTGTAGATGAGTGAGTGGGGAGAGAGAGAGAGAGAGAGAGAGAGAGAGAGAGAGAAAGAGAGAGAGAGAGAGAGAGAGAGAGAGCGCGAGAGAGAGAGCGAGAGAGAGAGCGAGAGAAAGGAAGAGAGATAGAGAGAGAGAGATGTGTAGTAGAGATGGAGAGAGTGGGAAAGGAGGGAGGAGATGAGGGGGGAGGAAAGGCGGGAGGACGAACGTGTTAAGCGAGGTAGCGGATGTTGCCGGTGACTTGCAACGCCTCCGCCACTTGGTTGGCGGTTGTGGCGACTTGCTCTATGCGCTCCACAAACTGAAAGACGATTATCTTTCGAAAAGTACACGAGTAAAGAGGAGTGGTTTGCTTTTGATCTAATTCAACAAAAGCACATGCATAAAATCTTTTCGCAGCTGACTAAAATTTCAAAACAAACCTGCTCTTTCAAACGATGTTTCAAAACTCTATTTTTTTTTCTTGTTAACATGTTGAGTTCAGTTATTCGGGATACTGTTTTACTGTTAATCCCAACAAGTAACATGCAACAAAATGTGTGACACGATTATAGTCATACTATACTATACTATATTCGCCTTTTCATGGATCAGAAAGAGCAGGTTTGTTTCGAACATTTAGTCAGATGCGAAGAGATTTTATGCATGCGCTTTTGTTGAATTAGTATCAAAACCAAACCACTCCTCTTTACTCGTGTACTTTTATCAAAACCAAACCACTCCTCTTTACTCGTGTACTTTTCGAAAGAGAATGGATGTCCTTTTCACAAATTTCGAAGAAATTTTTTCAGGTTGATGTGCCGAACATGTTACGTATAAATATTCGAAAAACGTATACTGAATATGGAAACGCATTGCTTGGTCGAATCGCTCGCGCGCCTGCCAAAGCCAGTCTCTCATTGACACGCGCTATTTCGCGTCTCTTTCTCTCTCTCTCTTACCCACTCCCTCCGCTCGCACACCCCCCCCCCCCACAGTTTTCGCGCCAAAACGGGGGCGGTGGTCTGGACGGCGAGCCGACATGAGAGTGGGTGAGCGAAGGGCGGGGCATGCGCTCGGCCAATCAGAGTGCGCACGCAAGAGTGCGCACGCTCTCTTGCGTGCGCACTCTGATTGGCCAAAGGAGTGACCAATGAGCGCAAAGTGCAGTGGGCGGGGCTTACGTGATGCACACCGTCGTCCACGGCGATTCACAATTCAAGAAAAACGCTAGCTCAAATCAGCCGCGACGGGCGTAGCCCCGCCCATTCGGTCTCGAAAAGCAGTGGGCGGAGCCTCGCTTGTAGCTACTGGTCCTGCCACGATCCCAGCAGAATCGGATGTGCTTTGTGTTTTGGTAACACGCTTCGCGCGAGTCGCGCGTTTTTGTAGCGCAGCTCCGCCCACCCACAAATTATCAACTGTGAATCGCCGTGTCGTCGTTCGTCGTCGTCGTAAACACGTTTAGTGGCAAAGCGGGAGAGAGCGTGAGAGGGCGGTTTTGGATGCCGCAACCGATATTGGTTTCACGAATCATACTCATAGGTCTTACAACGTGATATTCTAACAAATAACGTACACTAATTAAGTATATTGAATCAGAGAGTGGCGTGTTGCGCGCGCCACAGATCAAAACAAACGGGCGCTGCTGCGCGCCGCCCCTCAATGACTACAGCGTGCGGGTGGGGCGCGGGTGGTTGACGACTAGTTGACAGCCCGCGCCCCACCTGCACCCCACCTGCACCCCACGCGCAGCTCACCCGTACCCCACCCGCAGAATTGCACTTAGATAAGCCCCGCCCCTTTTTTCCAGACGCTTCTCTCTACCGGTTTGCTTTGCTCTATTTTCTCGTTGCATCATTGATCAACAAATATTACTGTCAAATATTTATTCGGAAACAACAAACGTGAACTGTAACAATCACACATGGCACAGGTAAATTGGAAAAACAGTCAAAGATGGCATAGATAAAAGAAGAGGGCGCGTCTCTGAGCCAGCGTCGGCAGCTTCATCGGCAGCTCCAGCTTCTCCGCGATGAAGTCGATCACATCCAACGACCGACGCCGTCGCCGACACTGCAACACAACATTCAAACTCATCGATATGTCAACATCACCAATGTATCGGCCAGATTCAATCATAAACAATCGTTTTAGCAATTTCTTAAGGTTAAACCCATTTCCACTATTCATCGTTCCTCCTCACCTCGAACTCCATGCGCTCCCTTCCAATCAGCAGCTGCTCTTCGTATATATGCCCCTCTTGCCGTCGTACGCCGTACGAGCTGATCGTAGTCGCGATCATCTCATTGTAAGTTAGGGATAACAAGTCACACGACACGAAGACTATTGAAATTATGCAAGCCACATGTCATACATGGAACCTATCAGTTCGAGTCACATTTTCAGTGAAAAGTATTCACTGACCGGTTGATCTTGAGCGGGCAGTAGTCGTGGGTTGTGCTGGACATCAACCAGGTAGTACTGGTTGGTGACTCCCGGGAGTCGCTGGCGCCGCTCTGCCCCACCGCACCTCCTCGAAGTGCTTACAACCACAACAGTCAACACACAACAACTATAGAAACACATACCGGCTAACTGACTGAAACTAACAATAACGAATGTCGACAACAACATTTGTTGAAACCACATAATATTTACATTCACAAAGTATCGAACACTGAATGTAATGATTTCCTCCCCTTCTCAAAACACAACGTTCAGTCGAAACAATGCTATATTACAAGAAAATCAAAAGAAGTTCTATTCCAAAAAATCATAGCACACATCCGGTTTCGGTCCCTTCCACCAGACCGGATGTGTGAAATTACCAGCCGGGACCATCATCAGTGAAGAGCTGGTAGATAAATATACAAAGAAGTTTTACAAGAAAAAAGGGGGAAAGTGAGTCTAGACTGTTATTGATTGTCTATGACGCTATAGTCTGATTGGATCCTATATGCCATCCGTGACATTTCACATGTTGTGCAGTTTTGTGCAACACAACGTGTATGTCTTCAAATATCCAAAACGCTTTGTGAGAGGGAATCGAACCTTTGGGCAGCTCGCAACGATCGCGCGCTGACGGCGCGCTCTACCACTGCGCCATTGAGGCTCATACTGAAAGATCATTGAATTTCGCAGATATAGTTGCTCGTTATCTCTCATCATTGTACACTGAAGAGGTCAGTGGAGCTAGATGAGCTCTCTTTTCGATCTCTTAACCACTGCCTCTATGGCGCAGTGGTAGTGTGCGCCGCCAGCGCACAATCGCCGCGACCTGTCCACGGGTTCGATTCCTATTCATGGAAGCGTTTTGGATATTTGATGACATACAAGTTGTGTTGCACAAAACTGCACAACATGTGAAATGTCACGGATGGCATATAGGATCCAATCCGACTATAAGAATACGGGGGGCAATGCGCAAAGAAAACCGGAGCGTGGAGATGCGTGGAATGCGCGTCGTGGTGTGTCTACGGGGACAGGGGAATCTGAAACGAATGATTTGAGAGTGGCGACTGCGAGGCTCATCGACTGTTTCGCGCAGATCAGTAATTCTGTAAGAGTGCAGAGATAGAGAGGGAATGGTAGCAGGTCATTTCAGAATGTCAATGAAACGTTTGAATATATTTTGGTTTTTAATTTGTATTTCAATAATAGTTGTTTATCAGTTTATCATTAAGAATTGTTTTCGAAATTTGGAACATAACTTTGTCAGAGTTGTAACCATTTGCGATATATGTTTTATACAGTTGTTGGCATCTTTGTTGAAAGGTTAACTTCATAGTGCAACATCTGAATATTCGAATTATTTCTCCATGTAGACAATTCATAGCAATGATGCAATGATCGACTTAATATTACTTTCACAGTGAGGATATCTGATAACATCGAATGAGTAGTCATTTGTTTTATTGTGAAGTTCTGTTTTTATTAAATTATGTTCTATTTTGATGGTCAAATCTAAGAATTCTGTCTCTTTAATCTGAGTTAAGTTCAAGAGTCAAAGAGATGTGGTATATTTCGCTATTTTTCTTAGAAATACAATATAGTCAACCTGAATGTAAGGCGTGCTTTCCGTACCTGTACTGTGGACAGCACTGCTTGGAAATGTCGTATCGGGGGACGTGGCGGCGTTTGATCACCACGTTCACAAAACGTGCGTTCGCCGCTCTTCTATCAGCATTGTGCCTAGAGATGCGTAATCAATAACAATACACATAACAAGTGTATAACAAATAAGAACAAACAAACAAAACGGAAACGACAACAAACCCTATAATAGGCTCGCACTTAGCTCAGGATTTTCTGTTGAAAACATTTTCGTGAACAGTTGTAATGACGCGTCGCGTGTCCACACGCGACGCATCAAATCGAATCAGCTGTTTCTGTTCACTGTTGTTTTTGTTGTTTTTTGTTTGTTCATATTTCGTATTCATGTTCTATTTTTGTGTATTTATAAAAAATTAATTACTGACGCTTCTTTGAAAACATACACAATTGCTTAGCATGCGTGAGTTCCGTTCGTATGTCGCGTTGTTGTATGCCTGTTTATTTCATGATCTATGTATATTTGTCGCCGTCGTGTTTTTTAATAGTTGTGTTTACATTGTGCTTACATTGTGCTTACAACCAACAGTTGTGATTGCGAAGTGTGTTTCAGTTGGATCATGATGGAGCTGGCGCACCGCGCTGATCAAGCCGGTTTCGTTGCGCAAGAAGCTGCGCGGTCATCACGGGAGTGTGGTTCCAGATTCTGGATGAGGTAAGAATTGTGATTATCATATTTCATCTAGTTGTGTGTTTTATTGTAGTATTAGTCATGGTTGTAGATGATGTCCGCACCGAGCCCGCTAACGAGAAGACGCGTGGCTGTGATCCGACGAAACCGCCGCCTCGCCTGCCTGTTCTTTCCACTCTCCACCTCGCACTCTCGCACACCAACGGTTTTCAACTTCACATTTTTACTTGTGTAAGTGTATTCATAACAGTAGTGATAACATGCAATATGATGATAGCGATAGCCCTCAAACGTAATTGTTGCAGGCTCACGTGGATGACAGCCCAGCAGTCTCCATCAAGAACTACTGGCAGCTTGCTTGGACATACACCTAACAACAATCAAATCGTCATGTTTTATTGTAATCGCTATATCGAAATAAATACGTTTGCGCTGATCTGTGTAACATCATGTATATTCGTGGTTAATGGCATTACTTTTCTTGTAAATGATTGACTAGTCATGTTCATTGGTGAGATTATTGAATGAGTTTTGGTATGAACTTTTCAAAACCAAAGATTTTGTGTCATGGTTGCTGGGAGTGGCCGGCTGGCGCGCGCCTGTCTCTATTTCTCTGCCGTCTCTCGTTGTCTAACCTATTTCGTCGCGCTCGGCTCTCTTGCGTGAGAGAGCGAAACTGGTGGGCGAGCCTACTATACAACACAGGCTACAGGACGGTGAAGACTATCGGCAACAGAGTTTAGAGTGACAATTAGCTAACAGATCATACTCGGAGTTCATTGAAAGAAAGAAAGAAATACGCTTATGAAATAAATAAAAAAAACATAATAACGAAACAAATACAAATTTTTTTTCGTCATTTTGGCAATAGAGCACAACATATTTTAAATATTCGCGGTAGAGCGCGATTTATAAGTTCTTTTCTCAAGTCCGGAGAGAATCGGCAAAATGAGAAGCATATCCGGAGAGCGAACCCACACCCTGCCGCTTGACAGACGACCGCTCTATCCACTAGGCCACCGCCGCTGTTTCGCAGCTCGCGCGAATAGAGTGACAGGCCGCAAAAGCAATCCACACGGTTTAGTTCCAAAATTTGAAACGTAAATATCTCGAAACGTATGGCCGGTCCTGTGGATTTGAAAACGGTTTTCTACTAGTGACCTCCTAGGGTATCTCTGATATCAGTTTGGTCACCATCGGCTTCTGTGACCTAAACGACACTCCATGTTAGGCAAGTTGCGAATTGTCATTCATGTATTATGCACAGGCGCATATTTGATGAGTCGAACAGTTGGTACTTTGTTCATTACACACTCTCAAAAGCGGTGGACTGGCAAACCGAACTGTAACGAGTAGATTGTGGAAGTGACATGAAAATGCGCGCGTTTTCATATTACTGGCCAGTATACATATAGTCGGATTGGATCATATATGCCATCCGTGACATTTCACACGTTGTGCAGTTCTGTGCAACACAACATGTTTGTCATCAAATATCCAAAACGCTTCCATGAGTAGGAATCGAACCCGTGGACAGGTCGCGGTGATTGTGCGCTGGCGGCGCACACTACCACTGCGCCATAGAGGCAGTGATTAAGATATCGAAGAGAGAGCCTATATAGCTCCACTGTCCTCGTCAGTGTACAATGATGAGAGATAACGAGCAAACATATCTGCGAAATTCAATGTCCTCTCAGCATGAGCCTCAATGGCGCAGTGGTAGAGCGCGCCGCCAGCGCGCGATCGTTGCGAGCTGCCATGGGTTCGATTCCCTCTCACAAAGCGTTTTGGATATTTGAAGACATACACGTTGTGTTGCACGAAACTGCACAACATGTGAAATGTCACGGATGGCATATTTAGAATCCAACCCGACTATAACTCCACTATCGCTTCTCGGAAACGGCTCAAGTTTCGTAAGTAGATGGCTCTTGACCCTCACTAAAACTGCTCTATCCAATATCCGGGCGTCTTCCCACCGCTGGCGAGCTACTACTACTACAGTAATTTCCGGTTTTCTATAGCAGTTCTGGAAATAAATCGCATTTGCATAACTTTGTCATCGGTCTGCGTCATTTCTTCGGCTAGCGATAATTCACCTACCGCGAAAACGGGGGATCCACTAAACAAAACACGACTCACTCTTCGATGGGCTTGATGTTGGTGAAATGACGACAATATCGGTGTCACATAAAATCTACAAAAAATTGAAATTTGAATTTAAAAAAAACTCGCATTTCGCATGTATAACGAAATTGGGGAAAAGGATGGTTGTGTTTGCTGTTTGCGTGAGCGAGTTTAAGTACTGTGTACTCGGAGTGGGATGCTGACACGCCGTCGTCAGCTACACTGGTGTCGCCCCCTCGCAGCAGGCACTGCCACAATCACCCCCGTCCCAGTCTCTTCGCTTTTCACTCTTGCCCATAGTGAGAGAATTCCGTGAAACGACAAGCTATTGATTCGAGCGGCAATGGTGATCGATAATCAATCGATATCACGGTGCAGATTCACCTTTGTGGAGCGTGCCAGCTGGAAGATGAAGGGCATGGACCTGCCGGAGTGTCAGTCCGCGAGCTCGTTGCACTCCCAAACTGCCTCAACGCCTTGCACTTCCTCCTCCACTTCTTGCCCGGCTCTCTCCTTCCTTTTTCTCTCGCTCTTTCGCTCTCGCGGTTGTGGTCGTTATAAAAGCGATGCTATAAACCCGGCGCGCTTTGTGCTTTTCCGCGCTAGACGCAGGCGAGGTCGAGATAAGGCAGATGTGTTGCGATTGCGGCTGCGACATGACGATCGCTAGTCGCGGCTGCAACCGCGGCAGTGCCGCCAAGGTGGAGAAGTGGAGATGCATTGAAGCCCGTGGCTGGTTCCGTTCTCAATTTTTGGTAGCCTGTCCGGGTGTACAACCGGGCAGGCACAAAAATATGGTGGCGTGTATTGAGGTGGTGATTTCACGGCATTCAACTCAAATAAGCTTCTGGTAGTTGTTGCGTCCGTCAATGTAGGAGATTCCGTTTCCGGAAATGAGAGCGGACGTCGCTTCATCCCACTTGCGAAGGAAACGGACGCGGAATTCGCCAAGTTCGGGAGCTTGAAAGGCGAATCCGAAGGCAAGGCATTCGAGTGTATCCGGCTTGATCTCCTTGAGATTCGCGTTCAGTCCGCGAACAGGTTCTTCAGCGTGTCCACTGTGTCGTTCCACGAAAGCTCGGCGGGATCCTAGGAAGGATGTACCGTGAGAACCGGGCGTGACTGGAAGCGTCCAGAAGTGACACGAGAAGGGTCTTGGTCTCCTCGTCCAGTGCTGTGGGAAACGCGGATCTTATCACGCAACTACTGAAGGCACTAACGAACCTCTCGACCACCAACGCTGCCACTCTGGACAAGCTGGCTGGTGGAGGAAATGCTGCCACTGACGTCGCCAGTTCCCCTCCCGAGGAGACACTATTCGATCGGCTCTGCCGCCGCATCGACAAGTTCGTCTACGAGCCGGGCAGGAGGACTGCTTCGACTTGTGGTTTGCCCGCTACAAGCCCACCTTCGAGAAGGACTGCACCGCACCGGACGAGGAGACCAAGACCTCCGTTCTCGTTTCACTTCTCGACGCTTCTAGTCGGGCGATATCCGGACTGGCGAATCCGATCTTCTACATGATATCGATAGGTAGTACAAAAGAGGGCGATGGACAATCCTATCTACCGATTACATAGAAGCCGCGCAACGTCACTCGAGAACCCGGACGGCCGCCAACTCGCTGGGCAGATTCTGTCCGCAATAATACAAAGCTGTTCTATGTGCGCGACTACACCAAGAGCCAAGACCTGTTGAGCTTTCTAGCCATAAATACTGTTTTCGAAATCACCACTACCGTATTATACACTAGTGATTTGATATACATCTCCACATTCCACATAGTAGAACCTTTTAAAAACTCATAAATTTATAAATCGCCTACAAATATTGTACAATCACATTCTGAATATCCCGCATTTCTGTTTCGTCTCCGGGTAGCTGCGATCCAATCTAGTCACGAGACGGTGGAGGGCACTGAATGAAAGAGATTATATATATATATATATATATATATATATATATATATATATAGAGAGAGAGAGAGAGAGAGAGAGAGAGAGAGAGATGGAAAGAGTCCGGCCACCTTGCTCTGTAGTTGTTCTGGTTGGTCCTAATGGCTGTGTCCAGATTGCTATTCTTCCTCTTGATTCCTCGATGCACATTGAACACATGTGACATTATTCGAAATGAGAACGACGCTCGACACAATTCGTACACCTGCAAGCAACCAGAAAACAATAGCCAGCAATTCACGGATTTGTCGCTCTATACAATGGTGTCACTCTCAAATCTCAATTATGAGTTTCATGAAACACGTACCAGTCCCTACTTGTATTACTAAACAACTAAACAATGACATGTGTATATTATGTATGTAATGTGTATAGTATGTATGTGAATTAAGTTCTCACCAATGCCTGCTGATCTCTCAGCCTCTGTGGCATTCCCTCGTCGGAGAGAGGATCGTCCCGGTGCATGATGAACTGAGGCTCCCACGACGAACCTCTGAACGTCACCTCTCTCTCTCTCTCTCTCTCTCTCTCTCTCTCTCTCTCTCTCTCTCTCTCTTTCCTTTCTCTCTCCAGAGCGTACTTGTATGGTATGAGCCATGCGTGCAGGTTTTCCTCCTCACTCTTCCGGAACCAATCCCACAGCCCGGGTATCGTATGACCGACCGCGAAAATCTTCGAGTGGAACTCGACGACACTCAAGACTCAATATTCATATATCGTTCGATGATTGAGATGTTAAAAAAGATCGCGAAATAAAATATATGGTTACGACTGCGTATTTCCGATCGTAAACAACATCATCATTTCGTCTAAACTTTAACAGGTGTGTCAAAGTTGCTGGATGTATACATTTGAAACGTACGTTTTCTGGTCGACCATGAGTCTGAGTATGCTGACATCCCGGGGGAAAGCAGGGACGGATTCCTCCATCTCGAAACGACTGCAACAAGCAACGTGTCTATCATGATCACATGCATACTGTAGATACAAAAATATCTACTCACCGGAAAACGAGCACTTCTCTATTACTAGTGTTTCTTTCCTGAATAAGATACTTATTTGCCATTGCCTGGAAGAAATAGGTATCAAATGTTCAAAAAGTTACACATACTTTCACCTGTAGAGCGAATTTGTCAGAGTACGACATTTCAATGTCTGAGATTATGTGAAGAGCGGAACCGGCGCCTACAATCAATCGCAATGATTTAACGTTTCAAGCTTTTGCTTGTGAAAAAGTTGTTATGGATACATTTTCATCGAGTGTGTGATTGCGATATGAAAAGGACTCACCTATTCTGGCCACATTCCGCATAACATTAATGGGATAGATTCCAAAGTAGGGGACGTAGAAGAGGCGACGTTTCACTAGAAATATATTTTCATTCATATTATGTCCCATCTATTTTCCCACTCACATGTCTTCGTATTGAGCAGATCCTTACAGTAGATCCTTTGCGGTTCGAACTTCAGTGGATGGCACTCTGGCTGGAATGGCGCACGTTTGTAGACAACGTGTAGGGAGACCTAGATAGCTATATGTGAATTGATTAGTCGAATGAAGAACCTTGTCCTTGATGAGTTGACTGCACTGGTGGAGGCGGATGAACAGTGGAATGGAGGATGCTGAGCTGTCGTCAATGAACACCGATATCGACATGAGAGAGTCCCACGATTGAGCCTAGAACATAACTATTTGTTTTTGATGTTTTTCTATGACGTTCCCGTTATTCCATTTATATAACAAATTCTACCTGATCATAAACATAGTGCAAATGGTTGGGTGTGAGATGCGCGGCTAGAGTCACTGGCTCCAAGCCGTCGTCACGGAAGCTAAAAAGTAAACATAACAGTAAACAAACTGTTAAACCAAAAAAAACATATGAACAAACCTTCTATGTGCTTGCACAACGTTGAACGCAACGCAGAATTTGCCATGAGTGATGGTTGGGAACTCCAGCGTGGACGGGGGTTTCACTATTGTCGTCACACTGGTTGTCGTGTTCACTACATGCACAATTATTTCACTCTCTAACAATAGAGTTGTTACCTTTATGATCAGGAAAGCTGTTGTCTGTGAATCGTTGCATGGTTGATAGGAAGAGTAGAGTGGACAGGGTGAATGAAAGAAAGAGACACACGACTCGCAGACAACGAGGAGGCATCATTTCTCGATGGTGCTCGATGGATACATTATATTTTGGAATTAAGATACGCTAGAAAAACCAAAACGACACGGACGAAATTCATAGATAAATTTTATACAATTGGAATGAGAGTACACAGCCATGGTTAAATTCTCAGTATCTCTACTCTACTGTGAAACCTGCAAGAGATCCGATAAATTTGTGAGAGTGCTTGGTTACTAAGTGCCCAAACGTGGCACTGTCTGCGTGGAATACGCGACATCTCAAAAAAGAGTCGGATACATATCCAAAAACATAGAAACCACGTAAAACATATTGGTCTTGGATATAGGATACATCATACAGAGTAGACATGGATAGAAGGGAGAGTGTGTACCGAAGTTGTGGCGCAATGTGTACCACAGCACGGGATCAATAAAAGCGAGTGAGCCACGCGGCGATTGGAGAGATTACTGGGGATGGAGAGATCATTACCCTCATATGGTCATATGCCAGTAACGACGAGCGACGGCGCGTACACACGACAGTAAACCAAGGCAACTACACACGACCACGTCAATCGTTTGAACAGTGAACGGCGATACTGACATCTCTACAGCCCATTCTGACACAGGATAATGCCTATTCGACAATAACACCAATGGTTATGTGATATCGATGAAACGTATATCCGCCAAATCTCATCTTTCGAAAAAAGTGTATGTAGAGAAATTCTAAATGTTAAAATTATGTATTCACAATAATATCGAAGTCTATACTCTGATTTTAATATTTCTTTACATGACTGGGCGAATGATTCAGAGCGTCTCGCTCACACACACACATGAGTGACAAAGTAGACAGGGAATGAATGATTTATATTTATACATATGTACAGAATAGGAGTGGAATGGGGTGAGAGAGAGAGAGTCAGAGTGTCTCGCTCTCGCACACCCTTGTCTTTGCTAATGGGAGGAGGAGGAAGGACAGTCGGTCCACCACGAAGTTCGACAGAGACAGCGCCGTGTGACGATTGGCCACCGCCCATCTGCAATAGATAAACATTTCTATACAACGGTTGATATAGACATTTTCATGTTTAGTGTTATTTGGTACGAATGCCTTCTTGGGTACACTTTGGGTGTGCGCAGTTTTCGCGGCTGGCCCTCACAACAACTGAATGTGAAACACATATATGTGTTTCCCACCTCAGGTCACTTTCCGGCTCCAGCCAGTAGAGAAACGCAGTGTCTGGCAGTTCAGAGTGCATCGCTCTGGAAAAAATATTGTTATCAAATCAAATCATTGATCATTCATCAAAGTGGTTTCATGGCGAGAGCGTGGTGAGATACTATACGAGTTATTTTATTGTTTCTCGTGATTATTCATTCACGAAACACATTATTTTCCCGTGACTTTCACTTCACTCTAAAAGTGCAGCAAAGCTATAAAATGGGACGGAAACAAAATGTCAAAATTGTTATGTACCTGTGCAGAATCAACAGTTCCCGCCATTGCAACTGCGCCTCTTCGGCTGGAAAGGAAAGGGTAGAGAGAGATGGGAAGATGGAGAGAGAGAGGAGAGAGAGAGAGAGAGAGGGGAAAAGAGAGAGAGAGAGAGAGAGAGAGAGAGAGAGAGAGAGATAGAATACCTGTGACGTGGAAGTGTCCTGCCACCTTGTGCCACTGTTCTGCCAGGTCCGCGGGCCGCGCCCTCTGATTGATGGCCGAATCGAAGAGGAGAGGATGCCGGCGGATACAGTCTTCATTGATGATTGATGTTGTTAAATAGAAAAGTAGAGATCAGAGAGAATAGAGCATACCGCTTACCTATGAACTCCTCCAATCGCTCGTGTTGGAACAGCTTGTGCGGCTGTCGGGGCACCATATCACTAGACTCAAAGTTATACATTTAAAAAAAACCAAAACACGTGACAACATAACAGACACTTGTTGAGTAGACTGGTAGTAGTAAATAGTCGGAATAGCATGTATGTGAGTTGCAAGGCTATGTGAGTTGTGAGAGAGATGGCACAACAACAAACAAACAAGTAAACAACGTCGAGTCGTGAGTGAGACGCGGAAGGATTGCCCCGTCGAGATTCATATACGAATCGAGCCACACGAACAAACAAAATATTTGGAGAAGCGGCGAGGAGGGATAAGGCCATGGTAAATCAGAGAGAGGCACGCGAGGCAAAACTACGATTATAGCTCCGCTGCGCTACGCCATAACGCTAATTTTAAGTCTGTAACCGTAAACGCAAAAGTAGGGGGAAGGACGTGCTTTATTCGGGTAGTGAAACGCAATGTATGTGGGGTATAGCACCGTCGACTGTCGACGGATCGGGCGACGGGGTCGCCTCATCTCTTGCTTGATCTTGTGTCATGAAATGACGGAACTGGCTGGCGAGAGCAAAGCGTGGAAGATGAAAGGCAGCGGCTAAAAGCGAATTAAAAACCTACCTTGGCTGAAAGTGCTGACATGAGAAAAAGACTGAAACATGATATAAAGAATATTACCGTATACCAGTAGTGGGAGTGGAGAACGCAGCGCGAAATGAAGGTTACCACACTATCTAGTTTCGATACCGCGCGTAAGCAACGCTCGCTGCACCCGCCGCCGCCGAGCTCTGTTGCGCGCGGTACTGTAGGGTACGGCATCTAGAGGCACGTGGTAAAGACGTGCGCCGAGTGTCAGGATTGTATTGTCTGCGGCGCTGGTTTCGATACACGTAGAGATAGATACGATAACTCGTATGCAGCACCGGCTGAACGGCATGCGTCGGGACCGTGTACAGCGTGGGTGCGAGACAACCCGCAGTGAGCATGAAGGTGGTCTTTTTCATCCGTCGTGTGTTCGTGTGAGAACGAGCCACCGGGTGGGAGGGCGGAAGGTGGCCTATCCTTGTTGCTGTGCGGGAGGGAGGGTGGAACAGCAACGCCTAGAATGGAGACTCGCCGCGCGGCCGGCCCAGCCGAGGCTAAGCCCCGCCCCCTGACCACACTTACTCGCAGACAGTGCACACTATCCGCGCATTGCGTTTCCGACAGCCTCAAAACACGCATTATAGCTCCGCTGCGCTACGCCATAACGCTAATTTTAAGTCTGTAACCGTAAACGCAAAAGTAGGGGGAAGGACGTGCTAGAACAGAAAAACATACGCGCTGGTATCTGCACCGTGTGAAAGGCATGCACGTGTGCGGGTGCCATGGCTAGGTGGGCAGTGAATTGCACGCGTGCTATCTCAACACACGGCCGCCGACCGCCCGCGGCACCGGCTCCGATGTCGCCACCTGCAAGTGAGACGGCCCAACGTGTCGTTTTGTTACCCTTCTTCCCTCTCGTCGCTCTGCCAAACACATACAGGTCTTAATGAATCTCGTGTCACATTCGTACTCGTTATTCGTTTCGAACCGGCTAATTGCGCTGGTAAGAGCCAGACGTATACGCTGTAGCCACAATGCAAACGAGACATAATGCATGTGCTGGGAGAAGTAGGATGAGCATGGGAGAACGTCAGCACTGTATCGGTATCGTGCACTGTCAATGGAACGACTACGGTTGCCACCGAAACTGCTGGGGCGTGACCTCGTGACGCGGTAATCGAGAGTCCTCAGGAAAGCGATGCGGCGATAGCTGTTTCGGAAGAGGTAACGAACAATGGCGATTAGAATATGCGCACGTGGTGCACCACCATCGTAGACCACCTAATAACGTCATCTTCATGTTGTGCCCCACGAGCGAGGGCGAATGCGAACCGTGACGCTAGCGGAAGGACACGTCGGCGGCTAGACGCAAATGGCAACAGGCGGAAAACGAGTGTGAAGGCCCTAGCGTGAAGTGAAGTGGTGTGGCGGTGTGAGATGCGACTACCGGGCAATACACAACAACCACCAATCCTCCTTAAACATTCGGGCGACGCGAGAAAATATTAAGATCGATCAGACAACAGGTCCTTTCTCCCTCTTGCTTTCAGCAAATTTCCATTCAGACCATCGCATTCAGAGCGTCTGTAACCCATCGCGTAAAAGTACAACACGCAACGCAGAAGCAAACTATCAGAAATGTAAACTCGAGCCTCCACGTTATTGTTGCACCTAGTCAACGTCACCGAACGCCATCGCGCGTACTGCATACTCGGATGTCGTCACTGATGTACAAGGGCACCTCGTGTGAGCGGGCAGATGGGAGTGACGGCGAGAAGGTGCAGACGAGGCAGACGACAGCAGAGGCGGTATGGGCAGTCCGAAGTCATTGACGTGTCCGAGAAGGGGGGGGGGGGCAGCTGCACTCGTGAGATGAGATCGGAAATGTCGGGTCGGGCGTCGGGCCTGACGTGAGTCGGTGCGGTCGGTGATCAATCATGGCACACGCACTCTTCGCGTATTGCTATTGCTTCGGGTTCTCGGTTCACACGTGCGCATCATCGGGTCGCTGAATACGGAGGGACGCTGTTCCAAACACACTCGCCTCTCGGATGCGGCTCACACACATCGCCAGATCACTAAATCCAGCGGGAAAACTGACCCCATCCGCTCGCAGATCTCCTCGCTTCTCGCTTGCGGCTCACGCACATTATCGGATCACTGAATCCGGAAGGACATTGATCCCGTTACACTCGCAGATCTCATCGCCTCTTGCCTGCGGCCCACACACATCATCGGATCACTGAATCCGGAGGGACACTGATCCCGTTACACTCGCAGATCTCGCCGCCTCTTGTCTGCGGTCCACACACATCATCGGATCACTGAATCCGGAGGGACACTGATCCCATCACACTCGTAGGTCTCCACGCATCTCGCATGCGGCTCACACACCATCGGATCACCGAGTCCGAAGGGGCACTTATCCCTACACGCAGCATCACGTATCGGCCGGAGGACCGCGCGCATACACGAAGGTCACAAATATATGCAGCATAATAAAAAATTCAGAATGAAAAGGAAACATATCTCCTAGACATAAACCTGACAAGCAGGGCGAGCCGGAAAATTGCTGTCGTTAGTGCGATGCGACAAAGTGATAGCGAAGTGACTGCTGGATAAGGGAAAAAGTAGATTAACCTACGCGAGGCTAAACCTTCCTAGGTACATAAAAAAAAAACAAAGCTAAAACCTGGAGAAAGAATTACGAATAGCTCACGAACCATTTCGAAATTACGAAACGGGCTACCTACTAACGAATGCGCCAAAATGGATAGAAAAAGTTTGCGCGAAAAGTTCATATAGCACCCCGACATACTTAAAACAACAAACATATAAGAACATCCAGAAATACGCTACCCAAAACGTTACAGCAACGCCTAGAATGGAGACTCGCCGCGCGGCCGGCCCAGCCGAGGCTAAGCCCCGCCCCCTGACCACACTTACTCGCAGACAGTGCACACTATCCGCGCATTGCGTTTCCGACAGCCTCAAAACACGCAAGCGCCGAGTATCGAATTTCCACCCTCACAAAATCGGACCGTGTCTTCCCTGTGCAAACAAGGAGAGAGAGAGAGAGAGAGAGAGAGAGAGATGCTTTCATGCGAGGCAGACACACACATGTGCAGTAGGTCATTCCACCCATCACATTGGAGGAGGGCAGCGAGAAGGAACACATAAAAACCGGGTGTGTATGTGATTTTGGCATGGGTGAACGGGTCAGGGAGGAGCCACATGGCCACACTACGCCATCATAAAATAGTAATGCAATGAGCGGCGAGTTGTGAAGCGCACACTACACACTACTACGTCTTATGAAATCCAGACAACAGCGAATAGTGTGAGTGGCACAACAATAGCACGGAGTAATACTAATGGGGCACCTCCCCTCGCCTCTGTCTTTTTCGCACCCATTCACGATGCATCGAGTGGCCGGCCTCCTTCTCCCATCTCTCTCTCTTCCTCTCTCTCTCTCTCTCTCTCTCTCTCTCTCTCTCTGCCCGCAAGGACCTCCCAGATTCCGGAGAGCAGCCAAGGGCGAAAGAAAATTCGTTTATATTTTACCCGCGTAAAACAACAACACGTATAACAAGGTGGGAGTCTAGGTCTTAGTGGCACCACTGGGGGCGGAGGCGAGATGCTGCGCACGCTGGAGGTCCTGCAAGAGAGAGGGTGAGAGGAGAGAGAGAGAGAGAGAGATGCGTGAAACTATTACGTAATCCGCATCTCACACGCAACTCTCCAATACGCAGCACATACTAATCGGGTCCAATAATGGGACCGGTTCGAAAACCCACGGAGATTAAACACGTCAGGGGGTGTGGAAAAACAAAAGAGAATGAGATAGATTTATAAAAAGTAAACACTCGTTACCGATTGAGAGACAAATACAATATGGGCATACCTCGAGTATCTTGGCGGGGAAGCGCCTCCTCTCTCTGTTGAGGCACGTCGCACAGAACGGCTTGCCAAAGTACACTCCGCACGCCTGCAACATACAATTATCATAGAACTACAGTATCCTCCACTACAGTACCCCGCACCTTTCCAATGCAGAACGGCTGCTCGCACATGCTGCACGCGTGGCCAATCACAAGAAAGTCGGACATCACCTCAACATCGATAACTATATTTTTTCAGAATTGTTTTTACTCTTTAAAAAAAATTCATTTAAAGAGTAGTTTTATCCGGGATCATCACAATCAGAACATGGTGAAGGGAAGCACACAGTAGGCGAAGAAATTAAAAAAAAAGTACGCACGGGTTTGCGTCCTCTCCTCGTCTGTGGAGGGGCGAATGGATCGCGAAGGTAGAAGACAGGGTGCGGGTAGCTGCAAAATATCACTATTCAACAATAAATTTTTCAACAAGTCCCAACGCAAATGGTAGAATCATGGAGCTTTTACTTGCATTCTAGTTTGTCGTGAACATATTAACACATTATAAAACCAGCATCTATTGAACGTGACCAGTACACAGCCAACCACAAGTTCTCAAACACTTACAATCCGTCGGTGACGTTGATCTCGTTGTAGAACGTCTTCTCCCTGAGTGGACACTGCGAACACTCGAATGGGATGAACGGCTCCAAGTGGACCAGCTCGTCCTTCTCTGAAATGGAGATGGAGATGAGAGATGATCAATGCGATCATAACTCTGAGTACAAAAAGGTGTATGCGGACCATTCTTTAAACAATCACTTGTATTGATGATAATCTATGATTACAGCTGATTTGAAAAGAAATAAACGAGAATTGCAATTTACCCTGTTCCTTTTCCTTGTCGCTCTTCTCCTCCCTGTCCCCCTCTGTCTCCTTCGCCTGATTGTCTTCCTCCTTGCTGTGGCTGTCGGCGCGCATCGATGAAGAGGACAGGATGCGAGACTTGCTGAAGTAAGTTGACTGATACATGCAACACGGCTCGTCACTCGCGCACTCGATCGTAGAAAAAGAATGACTGATCAAGTGGGCGGATCTTAAAACGACACCTCGCCAAATGACCTTCTTGGCTAGCGCGGAAAAAATTATTTTAATATTACTTTTGTTTAATAGTGCACTAAATCATTTTTCTGAATTCAACTGGCTTAATAGATAAACATTAAATATCATTAATCATTAATAATTAGCGTATAATGTGCAGGTGTGACAAGAATGCATCTTAAATGAATGGACTTCGGGCAGCAGGGGCCAGGTGCGCGAGTTGCATTGCGCTGACGAGCCGTGGCAATAAAACAATCAATAAAAACAAGCAATTTGATAAAATTGCGCAAGCTCACAGTGATTCAACAGCGCGCTGCCGAAGTCGCTCCTCCTCGTTCATGCTATCGGTATTCGACATTTCTGAGATATCCTGAATCAGATAAGTAATCATCAAATGACATTTAAAAGAACGTATCAATAGTCGAACAAATTCAACAAAATAATAATAAAAAAACAGCTGATTCCCGCGCCGTTCTGCTGTACAAGTGATGCACGATAATGCAGAACAGAAATGCTCATTTCTCACTACGATATTTTGAGCATGTTTTTTTGTATTTTGTTTCTTGTTTATGTGTTGTTTATGTGTCTCGCTCAATAATGAAAGATAGTATTCAAGTAGAGTCCAAAACTTGGTCTCAAATATTGTTCTTTTAGCGCTAGAAATTGCTTCTTTTCGTATGTCCTCGGCGGTTCGTTCTTTTGTTTCTGTCACTCACTACTCTCAGTGGTCACCGCACTCCATTCTCTACCCAGAATGCTAATCCACCACTCGAATCTCGCAAGTGGTCTTTGACACGTGATTCCGAGAGGGCAGCTGAAAAAGCGGAGGCCGCGGATGGAAGGGGGGGGGGGGATAATGTGCGCAGTAGACAGAGATGGAGGGTGGCATTGTTGTTCGGTGGCTGTCACCTCCCTCCTCTGTCTGACACATCGATCGATTCTTCTTTCGATGGACGTCTCATCTCTCATCCTGCTGTTCACTGCCATATTATGCGATTCCTTCCTTTCATGTATGCACATATATGTATATTTTCACATCTCAGCCGTTCTTCCCAACCTCATATGGTATTGCTTCAAGTGGTTTTTGTGCCTCTCGTCCGAGCGAGGTCCGAGGTCGATCGATATCGTCGTGAACACTCTCCTCTCTTTCCTCCTCACATGGAAATGCCAGGGCGCTCGCCCTCCCCCATGTCCAAATTGTAAATTGTGGTTGTGTGTGGGGCAAATTTCGGCTGTACTCAGCTGTGGCTGGTTGCAACACATCGACTAGTTTCCAACGCCCGCTGTTGTTTCGCATGGGCACTGCTGCCATTGTGGGGTGGTTTCGAATTCAATCCGTGTGAGCTGAGCACTCTCGAGAGTCATTATACTCGCTCAGATATTCAAGATGTCGAGTCGCTCGCACTCTCTCCCCTTCTCTCTGCCTCTCTCACTCCGTGTAGTGTTAGTGTTTCTCCCGGCTGCTTACTCGTATTTCACACCCTGCTACACTCACATATCGAAAGGAGCGCATAGCCGAAAGAGTTACACTATTTGTTCAAAATGCTATACGCCGATAAATCACCCTCCGGAGTCATTCTGCAAATGTATAGCAGCATAGCTCGCATGTACGACTCTCACTCACACTTGTTATGGTCAGCTGCACTCTGATAGTGAGAGTAGGCATCGATTAGCCCCGCATTCGTGCCGCATTCCCATTCACCTTTGCTGGAATGTGCATTGCACGCAGTTTGTTATGCCAGCGGCCACAGTCAATCTCCGCTGTCAGTACTTGTACTTGTTCGTATTCAAAATCTCGCGTAACATAAGCAGTCCTTCATGCCCCCGACCATGCCCCCGAGCTCCACAAAACACACTTCAGCGAAGTGATATACAATAAGAGTGAGTAATCTATTTGCGCAGTGAGTGAGTATCGGGGTGGCCCCATTCGCACCGCTCCATTTCTTGCAAGTTATTGTCAGTGTTCGTGTATTTATTGTCCGGCACAGGCGTCAGCTCTGTTGTACAGGTGTTCTCTTTTCTTTGACACGATGACAGTTCACCGCGCCGCGACGAATAATGAACTGTATATGGTGTATCGGATCTTCAGTCTTCCTTGCAGGCATCCGTCTGATGTGCCGTCCTCTCTGAGCATGTTGGATCGTCTGCCACGCAGTCGCACCGTCGACTGCAATGACCCCGCTGCGTCCTACTCCTATGGAGCGCAACCGAGTTCCAGTGGAGGAGGGTGAGTACTCGTTTACTAGTTCACTGAGGTAGTAAGTAATGATGAATCAATCCCCGCTATCTGCCACGCACGCGCTCAGTTTTTTTTTACCGCAATGATTGATCTGCACTCTCTCTTTCTCTTTCTCTTTCTCTTTCTCTTTCTCTTTCTCTTTCTCTTTCTCTTTCTCTTTCTCTTTCTCTTTCTCTTTCTCTTTCTCTTTCTCTTTCTCTTTCTCTTTCTCTTTCTCTTTCTCTTTCTCTTTCTCTCACTGACCGATGCTCGCTCTGTTTGCAACTCGATACGTTGATTGATTGCGAGTAGCAAAAGTGTTCCAGTCGAGTTATTGTCCCGTTGTGTCGAAAATTTGATTTAATTCTTTTCTTCTAAATGACATCATTATTTTTATAAGCAGTTTGAAGTATATCTGACATATATTTCCGAAGGACATATATTCGTAAATTAGTTTTATTGGTACTGGACATCAGCTGATCGCATGATTGATTACATCGGTCAGTTTCTCCTTCTCTGCAATCTCTCTCTCTCTCTCTCTCTCTCTCTCTCATGTCTCCGTGATTTCTAATTCGCCTCGCCAGGCGCCGTGAGAGTGACCTTCTCTTTCTTTCTCTCCTTCCATCTCTCCCGTTTACGTTCCATCAATCGGCGTATTCCCATTTGCTGTTTGCCTTCCCCTGTAATGATTCACTTCATCCCAGCTTGTTTTGCCTTTCGATCCATCCACTCGCTTCTTTCGCTTTCTGCGTCTGTCGACCTGCCGTTTCATCCGGTGCAATCCATTTATATTCTCTCTCCATCTCTCCTTTCCTCTTTCTTTCATGCGCGCGTTCGGCCCATTGCATTGCCGCATTACACACGCGGCGACACTCCTTCCCCCTCTCCCTCTCCTCCCAGCTTGATCCCCCGTCAATCGAACACTTTTCACTTTTCGTAGTTGTTCGCTTCTTCTTTCACCTGCGAAACTTGACTCCCTGACTTCGCACGTCGGTCATGTGAGCAGTGTTGATGGCTTCCCCAGAGCGTCATGTAAACTATCCGTGATATGGATTTTGTTTGTCACTATGCATTGGATGATCGATCTTTTCGATATCACCCACACACGTCTGTATTTTGTCGGAATGTGCGTGGAATGACGGTAGTGTTCGGTCTTATCCGTATCCAAGATCCGCCTTCTTCTCACTTGTGCCGGTGTGAGATCGGCTTTCGACGGACAGCGTAATGGTGCTCACGTATTATCCCATGCACCGTCATGCCTCTCTCATCCGAATTTTCCGAATTCACTCTCCGAGACCACCCACGAAGAATGTTTCGAGGACAGGCGTCTCGTGTGCGCCATCTCTCTCTATATAATTCGGCTTATCGAAATCCCGTTAGAGCCCTCGTCATTGTGTTGTGTTGAGAGGGTGGGAGATGGGAGTGCTACCCTCTCCTGCTCTCTCTCCTCTTCTACTAGCCATCTTGCATTTCTCGCTCTCACTACTGCCATTCCCCGCTATTTCTTCTCGTTTTATTGCCGTCGATTCAACTTGCTCTCATCTCACAAAATGCACTGAACAACATGTGTACCTTTGTTAGATGTTCTGTTTTAAGCATATTCTGCTCGGATAATCTCTATCTAGTCTAGACCATCGAATTCTAATGTTTTTGAATTGTTTCTGTATGATTTGTAACATATACTCACCGAAGTTTCATAAACTTTATCGTACTTATACTCATGTCTAAATTCGGACGCAAAATTTTTGGTTGAAAACCGTTTCATTCCAGTTGGTTTTCTGGCCTGCGCTCTCGCATCTCGGCGCTCACTGGAATGAGCGAGTGGCTCAGTCAACTAGGAATACAGGTAGGATACACTTCATATTTTGTTATAGTTTTGTTGGTTTCTAACATGTCTGATGTCTGATAAAAAATAGTAGACGGGAAAGAATCCGGATGAGGGTTATGAATGAGCTGGAGTTGAACGTTTTACAAGAAGAGTGCACTTTTGATGTTGTTTGAGGAGGAGAAGAACGAGGCGACTATCAAGGCAGGAGTCGTCACCCGAACAGCAGGCAAGACAGGCACGGCTATGGTGGGTGGTGCAGATGGGAGCGATTTCATTTTGCTCAACTTTCTGTCAAGGGTGTATTGTTAGATGATTGATTGTTGTTTTGCTTATCATAATGTCATCCATGGTTGTTGAGTCTGCGTCGGCGGCCGCGCCCTCTGCCGTCTCCCCCGCGAGCCATCCTCCGCCCGCTCCCACTCTGTACACGACGACTTCGCATTCCAACCCATCGCGCTCACCGACGACCCCACATCACCCGATGCCGACTGTGGTGTCAGTTACTCACCTGTGTACCTGTTTGTTCATGCGTGTTTTGTAGACGTGGGACTTTTCGGAGTCGTTCTGGATGGATCTGGATGGTAGCGGGAAGGCGGACTGGGGGGACACCCTGGAGAGACAGCACTTCGGGCCGCTGAGAGATCTGATCACTGTCGGCGGCAGCCACAAGGCGACCGGACATGACTTCCAGTGAGTGGAGAGGAGAGGGAGATTGAGGGATAGAGAGAGAAAGAGAGAGGGAGAGAGAGAGAGGAGGGGAGAGAGGAGGGCGGAGGAGGTTCGTGATTGCAGGCCGATCGCCCTGCTCTACCCCACGTGGTGTGACAAGTGCGGCGACTTCATCTGGGGTCTCCTCAAACAGGCCATCAAGTGCCAGAGTGAGTAGATTTTTATATTTTATATGTTTGTTCCATGACCATTTAAAATGTCTTCAATTCTGTGTTTTACTGATCAATGTCCAATATATCGTTTATCCTCCATGTTCAATTGTTGTGTTGTAGAGTGCAATTACACGTGCCACGACCGATGCGAGTGTCTCGTCACCCTCGACTGCCGATCTCCCAGCAACTCCATCGACAGCTCACTCGGATTCGTGAGTTTACTACAATTTTAATTATATGATGTCGGAATGAAATTCATACTTATGTGTTGTACCGCTATTCATTAAAACTTCATTCAATGTCCAACTACAAATTCATTTTTCAACTATAATTGCCGTACGATGAAAGAGGAGAATGGCCTATAACATTCAACTATTCAAAATGAACATCATTCTCATTCAGCCGACTCTTGTCCCTGTGCCGTCTCAGTACCCGCAGATCCCTACGGGTACACTGGGCACCATACCCAAGGGCACCGTCCTCCCACCCATGCCCCATGTATCACCCGATGCCACCATCAAGGGAGGACTGGAGGTGAGCAGACGTGTTTTACCATTTGCTCAAGATGATAGTGGTTAGCGATATAGCTATACTCGTTGGGTCGGGGGTTCGACCCCTCCCGGGCGCTATACCGTACCAAAGTGATAAATTGGTAGTAGTCTGCTGCAAAGGTAACCCGTAGGATTCGAGAGCAAAGTCGTTGGGCTATGGTGTAGTGTCATATTCTTCCTTCGGTCAGAACCCATTGAGTTGCGCAAATCAAATTATTCTCCGACATGTAGGTAATATATGAGGAAGTTAGTGCAGTTGAAATTGTAATTGTAAGGTCAGTCAAATCATTATTCTATGAATCATGGTCATTGTGTGTCATCAGCAGAACCCTCTGTTCTGCCCTTCTCCCGCCGCCGCCGCCGTCTCCCCACCCAAGGCAATGCTCGTCTCCGCCGCCGCCGCCTCACCTGGTATCAGTCAGTCTTAGAACTTTCAAACATTTACATATATATCTTTCAGTCCGCTCCCCCGTGAAGACTCCTAGCGCGACTCTGCCGCGCGGGTTCGCGCCCTCCTCGAGTGGATCGAGTGAGGCGACGACGCCCGGACAGACTGCGGAGCAGGAGAGGCGAGGATACAGGGTGGAGGAGGTGTATGTCAAGGAGGACACGCCATTCGTCTTCTCGCAGCAGGGCAGTCTGGCTGAGAGAATCAGGATGTACAACGAGACGGCCGATGGACTCGGTATGGTCATGGTGAGTGGGACAATGGCTATTGATTGATTATCGATTGTCTTGGTTGCTGTAATGAATTGGTTGTGGTAAGAAACAGAACACAAATGTTGGGGAGCACGGGTTTTATTGAACAGTGAGGTATTCATGGGTTGTACTCGATGGAGTTCTTGCGGCGGACCATTCCGTCGCCCTGGAACCACTCGCGGCGGAAGGTCTTGGCGGCGCCGTCGGGGGTGCTGGTCTACTCGATGGTGATGGGGTCGTTGTTGGTGTCCTCCTCTCCGAACTTGAACGCGTCGCAAGAGACGGCCATCAGCACGGCCTCGTTGGGGTCGAGCACTCCGCACGGCGGGTCGACGCCGAGGCGCTTCATGTTGGTGGTCTTGATGGCCCATTCGATGCGGCGACGGCGACCTCCAGCGATCCGGCGTTGGTGATCTGGAGAGAGAAAACAATAACTAGTCGGTATTCAATCGACATCCACCTACCTTGATGCTTGTCATGTGCTTGTCATCGTAGGGGGCGTTGAAGACGATTTTGGTACCCGGTTGGGTGTTGATATCTCCGGGAGGGACGGACTGAGCCATGGTGAATGGATGCCGGCAGCTCGCCACGCACGCCTATTATTCAAGCCTTCAGACATTAGCGAGTTGTCGCAATTAGCATTGAGATTGACTAATGTCGTACAACCAAGTAGATTTTGCAAAGTACTGTCTTTTCATAGCGTTGTGACGACGGCATTATGCAAATTTCCTGGTTTTCAGGCCCCCGACGGAGAGACGTTCTCGGGCTACCTACAGATTCGGATGAACTTCACTCGACCGATCAATGTGGTGGCCGGAGAGAAGCCACCCACTGTTTACGATGTCGTCAACACTGGTCAGTTCCCATTTCTCGATGTTCATGTTTCTAGAATTGATCGAACATGATAGGAAACAATCATTTATGTACAGTACACGATTAGTGCAACGGATAGAGTGACTAGTATGATACGTTTGGCCAATTGCGAGTTCATATGTGTGGGTTGGTCAGTGTGCCTCGAATGGAAGGAGAGGAAGATGGAAGAGGGAGTGGCGGGTGTGGGTTCAGTTGAGGTGCGAGTTGCTGCCCTGCCTGCTGCCCATCCGGCTGCCGTTGCTCATGAGAGAGCGACGCTGCGGTCGCGGCGTCGACTGCACAGAGTAGTAGCCTGTAATGAGATGTATTCAAGTCTTGCATAGTCTTGAACCTCACCTCTATTGGCGCTGACGGCAGACTCGGCGGCCTTGCGCTCGAGATTCTCGCGACGCAGGCGGGAGGCCCTGACAAGGCGGTGATGAGAGAGGGATGGAGGGAGAGAGGTGTGCCCACCTGTTCTCGAGGGGCGTCTCGTTATCGCGAGGGGCAGGCACGTACTTGTCCAGTCGAGTCTGCGACGAGTAGCGAGACGACGGCTGACAAGACATGGTTGGAGAGTTGCTGTCAACGGGACCAACCTGGCTGTATAGACTGGTGCTGGAGGTACGTCTGCTGTAGCTGCTGTGTGTTCCCCTGACGACTGGGGGCGGCCCGGCCCTGTCCCTGCCTGCCCTCGCACGCGGGGGAGCGGGAGATGCGCACGCAGAGGCGCGGGTCGACGACGCCGGCTTGTGAGGGTCTTCGATCTCCGCGTCCCGACCCGCAGCTTCTCTCGTCTGAGACACGTGGTCAAAGGAGAAGTGTGCCTAGCCTCACCTGGTCTTTGTGTTCCTTCTCGACGGCGAGTCTCTGGATGAGCATGTCTGTGATGTGGTTGGAGATGGCTCGAGTGAAGTCGTCAAAGCACGGGTCGGCTGGCAGAGTCGACGGAATCGACTGCAAGTGGACTATGTACGAGAAAAAGAGACCGGACTTGGTATGTAGAGTAAAAAAGGAAACGAGTAAGGTGATAGATTGTGGGGTTGGCGGATGGATGCGATTCGGGGGCGGATAAGGTGACTATGGGAGAGAGGGCAGCAGACCTGCCGACTCGCTGTTTGCAAACCATGTGTTCGCGCGTCGTATCGCCTTTCAACACAATACTATAAAAGCCGCTCCACATATGCGCAGAGTGGTTTACGGATATTACATCAACATGATATCAATCGATAAGGAGAACAATGCATACCGCATTGTTAGTGATGTGGCGGGTGTTGGTGATGGTCTCTGCCGCCTGTACCTTCTCGCACTCGAAAGGAGTCAGCTGCGATGCCCACTCGTCCGCCTGTATTCATCGCTATCGATCTAGTATCGATTGATTGAGTACCTTGTGGATGAGATCGCTGAAGACTGCGTCGAGGCTCTCAGTGGTAGTCGTCATGTCCTCTCTGGAAATACATGATTAGGAAGAGCAGATAGTTTTTTGCACGACAATATTATTCATGGAAGAGCGCGAAGGGAGGGTATAATAAGTGGAAGCTATATGCGGGCCGTGGGGCCATGCATGGAGTCAGAAGCACTTGTGTAAACAAAGTACTGGAGGGAAGGAAACCGACAAGGACAGATATAGAGATGTAGTATGAAAGAGAGAGGGAAGAACGAAACGAACGTGAGAGAGGGACATACCACATACCCTTCCATGGCGCGGGGCGAGTGTGAAATGATACCGTTTATTTCCACTCGAATGGATAGCGCGGTCGAAAACACGCCATTTCGCACTGCTCGTACGCGAAAGTGGAAATGTACTGACAGGCTTCTCTTTCGTTTTTGCCCCGCGCGCGACACATACATTAGAAAAGGAAATGTAATGGGATTTGTGCGTGAGTAGTAGAGCACCTAGCGATTGCGCGAAAGCTGCCGGATATTATGCAGCTTAAGCGCCTCCGAGCCGAGCTCATTTGCATATATTCTCTCATATTCCGCCGTTTGCGCGGCTGAATGGGAGAGGAGGTGCACCCATTATATCATATGAACGAATCCGGGAGTAATGAGGGAGAAGGGAGAGAGAGAGAAGTAGGGGAGGAAGCGAATTGAAAGGGTAATGTGTTCCGGATGTGATGTGAAGTGGACAGAGACTCTGGATATGGCAGCGGGATAGAGAGGGGGGGGGGGGGTGAATGAACATGTAATGAGAGAAGGAGTGCACTTTTCGCCTTGCCCTCACTCGTTACGAACAATCGTTGCATGGGAGTGCGGAGGGGAGGCCGCTGTGGATTCGATGCGAACTGGCAGGTGCATTCTCGTCGGCGGATAGTCAAAGTGTTATTGCCAGCCGCCGATTTACGACGATGATTTGGGATTGTATGAGAAATTGTAGTGTGATTCAAGGGGTATGAATTCATGACACACGTTAGTAGCAAGTGAGTGGATTGATGAGGCTCGATGCACTCAGGCGAGAAAGCGAATTGACTTTTTGCGACCGAGCCATCGACACGTAATTAATTTCGCGCTGAAGAAGTGAAGAAGAGGAGACAGAAGGAGGGGGAGATGTTGTTTGTCGTGTCGACTGACACTTGAGGACGAATGTGAGAGAAGGACATGGAAGAAGGATTGCTGCAGCACACGCCTCCTCCCCCTCTTTATACCGGCGCGCAATTCATTTGTCGAATTTGTTTTCGCCTGCCCACACACAAGCAGATGAAATTAGTGCGCAACGTGGAATCATCCGATTATTTTTGTATTCGGAGAGGATTCGGGAAAGAATTGCAACAACAATGGACAATGCAACACGAGAGTGGATGAAAATGTAACTGAGAGAATTAGGGGTTTTGGCATGTTTTCGAGGGATGTAATGAGAGTATCATAAAGAGTAGTGGTCGAGTAGGGGAGGAGAAAATAACAATGTATAGAGGGGGCCTGGCTTACGACAGAAGTCAGAGACAGAGGCACACTCTCATCTGTAGCCGCAGAGAAGGGAGCGAGAGGAGAGGAGGGGGAGAGAGGGTGCGGGAATAACAAGCGAGGTGGGCGGGACGTGAGGGCATCAGAAGAGAGCACGACGAGAGAGTGCGCTGGACGGGGAGGGCCAGACACGACGACCACCTGAATAGCCAGTCATCTCACAAGTCGCGTCAAGTCGCATTCAACGACTCGGATTTTTTCGGCATCGGACACGAGTTTTGCATTCGTGGGTAATGGCAAATTCGGTGTGAGAGCGGATGAAACGGCGTGAATAATTCCACAGAGACCTTCCCCGTGCAAGTCGGAATGACATGCAATCATCGGAAAGAAACATTGGAAATATGTACATGCTGATTAGTTGCCTTCTTGCAGATAGGTTTTTTCATTACAGATCGGCTTAGTCTAGATAGTCGAGGGAGAGAAGATAAGGGTGGTGGTACGTCATCTGATACTCTGTATCAAATGCGACGACAACAGCAGTCATACCCAACAACATAGGAGGAAGCGAGTCGGGAGTAGCTTAGTGGGAGAGGAGAGGAATGAGAGACAGCGGAGATGGCAGCAACAAACAAACATGTAAACAAGCAATAGCCCATGTAAACAGCCCTCGTTTCGGGGGAGAGAGATGGATTTTGTGAGCAGGCAGTAGATTGTGGGAAGAAGACAAATCCCCGTCTCTCTTATCTAAATGGTCGCATTTGAGGAAATATAATGCGAACAAAAGCCAGCAACAAAACAACAAAACAGTTTTCGGGAACGGGAAATGGCGGGGTGGATTTGTGCATGCAACTGTGTTGAGTGAGTGACTGCTGCGGGAATTGACGACTGATGATGTTTTGATGGGAAGAAGGGAGGAAGGAAGGGAAAGAAGTTAGGAGAAGACGAAGAGAAGCGCCGAATCAGAATGCGAAGTAGCAAAAAGGAAATGACGGAAGAGAGGAGAGCAGAGAGCAGAAGAGTGATTGTGAGTATGGTGTTTCAGCGCGGAGCACGTGTTCCCTCCGCACCATCACATCCTTCTTCCTTCCCCGAAACACCGTCAAGGTCGTCAACATCAACAGCACCATGACCACCAGGTACAAATGACTCTACATTCGCTCAACACAGTTTTGTCAATTGTCTCACCATCTGGTGCCATCGGTATTCGTATGAGCGTGTTAGATTCGGTGCAGTTATATGTATTTACAATGAAACTTATGGAAGGTGGCACTGCTCTGTCTAATGTTTTAGCTAGAATAAAGTGACTTCTATCTGTTCCTCGTTGCAGGCAGATGATCGTGACCCTGCTTCGCAAGTTCAAGGTGGCCGACAACCCGAGGAAGTTCGCCGTGTATGTGTGCAGGGACGAGTGCGACGAAGCACAGGGCACACTGCTGCGTGAGTCATTCCACTCTCGCTCATTCCACCCTAGCCACTACCTTTCACCATCCAGCTTAGACATCTATTGTTTTTTGTTGGTATTGTGTTTATCTCACGTTGCTACGTGACTCCTTTCATTTTCGCCCACACCATTCTAGCCACTACCACACTACCACACACCATTCACACTCAGTCTAGACATGACAATGTTGCTCGCGAGTTTAGTTGGCGTCACCCGCTGACTGAGGGCAGGGTGCACTTTGTATTCCGGCAGTAGATATGTAAGGAGTGAATACGGTGAGGCGTGTGATCCTACCGTCGTTTCTTCTTTTTCCACAACGCACTTTCTAGCCGAATATAAATTTTCTGCTCACGAGAATTTCGGCGCGCATAACAATGTTGACGCGAGAAAGAAGAGAGAGAGTTGCACTTGAGGGTTAGTCGAGTGGATTGTGGAGAAAGGGAGAAAGAGTTGCATACGGAATGTAACTTGTGACTTGTAGTCAACTGACGTTTGCTTCTGCAATAAATGACCGTGTTGTTCGCAGCGGCTATTATCTCAAAAGCGAGTGAGGGGGTAGAGTGTAGGGAACACATTTGAAGAGAGGTGTCGGATAGATGCTCTTGGTTGAGCGATCTTTGTTCCGTTTGATTGTCGTATCCATACGGAATGTCCACGTTTCCCTCTTCCGGAAGCATATTCATTTCTATGGCTATGCGCATATTTGGTGTGCATGTTCGAGAGAACACCTAGATGAGAGAAAGCGGGCGTGTCCTTTGTTCGACTCGTAGAAAGAAGGGAGAGCAAGAGTGGGGAAGTGGTAGGGAAGAATATTAGGTGAGGAGAGGAGCTCTCTGATTTCGCGCGCCACTGCGCATTGGGGGATGGAAAAAGAGGGGAGGTGGTTTGGCGGAGGAGTTGCGGGAAGTTTTTGTAGTATTTGGTTGAAATAGTCTATGCAAATATTTATAATTGAATGCTCAAAATCCGTCACCGCCATGATAATACGAAATACGCTACAAATGTGTCTCCCACTCCTCTATTGACTATATTGCAGTAGTTTTTCACGTGACACAGGTGATAGATTTCTTCCCTCACTCATATTGTTTCAGGTAAGCTGGTTCGAGTGGGTGACGAGGTGTGCCCCCTGCAGATGGCCCTCTCGTGGGGACGGGCCGGCACAGACACCGCATTCGTACTACAGGAGAACGACACCGGCGACATTGAGGTGCGTTACTGAAGTGATTCAAATAGCGATCAGTAACACAAGCTAATCTGAACGAAACATGACCGTTCAAAAATAGAATAGAGTTCGAGATATTTTTTTTGTTTGAGTGGGACGCGTTTGAAGTGCCGGAGCTGGAGAACTTCCTTCGGATTCTGAACATGGAGGAACAGCAGTACCAGTGGCAGGCCAGACAGAAGTACAATGCATACAGGTAAGCATGCAATCATTCTACGAGTTATAACTTATCAAGAACAGACATAATGAAAAGTCGAAATGTTGCACTTTATTTTTGACAGTATAGAAATAAATAATCCGTTTGCAGGTACTACATCGACGCGGAGCTTCGTGAGCGTGGCGTGTCGGTGGAGGGAGGAGGAGAGGGAAGAGAGAGGGCGAGTGCGCCCCCGGAGGAGATGGACCTGAGAGGAGTGGAGGTGGGACACTTCGGACACTACTATTGCATGCTTCCCAGTTACTGAGTAAACGTTAAGTTATTTGTTTGTGTTTCAGAACCCGTTCACGGATCCATTCGGCACGTCTTCCTCTATGGTCTTCACCCAGGATGCCTTCCACACTGCAGGGGAGGGAACACTCAAGGCATTCTCCAAGACTAACCAAGTGGGTTGATTATTTGCGGGTTTATTATTGTCCGTTGAAACCAGTCAAAAATCAGTCAAAAATGTTTTCTGTGGGATAATTCGGTACTATTTTCATATTTCAGGAGTCGTTTGCATCAGAGGAGGAGCCTATGTATGTGAATGTGCAATTCATGCGAGAGAATGGAATGGGAGCATCCACACAACTCTGACAAGGACGATACGTTTCAATGTCATGATACGTTTCACCAAATCAGAGAGCAATCTCACACATTTGAATGTGATAATGACGACTTTTTGAGAATTGAACAGGTTTTTATACGTTTGCATGTTTGTATCGAACTCGTATTATTATAAATGGTACTTTGTAATAATTGTACGGATCACCTCACTTATTCCCTCTTCGCCCCTGCTATTTGTTGACTTGTTGTTTGCTCAGATTGCGACTGGATAAGCATAAATATTTAATACTGTTCATGTTTATGTTGCTAGAGATGTTACGTATCACAGTTCAAGTGGAAGATGTGTGTGCGGTTAGCCATGTGTCGGTTGTGATTGGAGGGTGATTGTGCGTTGCGCTAGGCACTCTTGCAATCCCGCCCGATGGTTGGGGGAAGAAAAGGAGAGTGGTTGTCGTCCCGTTAGATGAGTGGAGGGAGTGAATGGGAGGCATGACTGATCCGGCAGGACTCGGTTCCTCCACTTCCCCTCTTCATCCCCCCCCCCCCTCCTCTCCCATTCACCTGACCTGGTTCCTTCCATCGGCAGCCCAGTAATGTCACTCTCGCTACTTTCACTGGAAACGAGTTATGCGGTAGCTTTGTACCCATCCACATCCCACGCATCTCTCTCTCTCTCTCTTTTTGAACAGTTTACCGTGTGTCCATCCGGGATCGTCTCAATAGGGGTAGACCGATTATATGTGTGGTATCACATAGCGGGATTACTTGTAACAGGTCTTGGATTGTGGTAATCACAACCAGTACGCATCTTCTCTCTCCCCCTCCTTCTCTCTCTCTCTCTCTCTCTCTCTCTCTCTCTCTCTCTCGTCTGTTCTCGCCAGCTGTCTTTCCTGTTCCTTTTCACTGACCCGCCCCTCAGGGTTGCAGGAGCAGAGGCTATCAGTGATTGACTATCAGATTCAACCGAGAACATCGGCAACGTTGTTTCTATTTTTCGTTACCTACGTTCTGTGTTTGCGATAAAATGATGATTTGGTACATCATCGCGGGTCGTGTCATGAGACTCCGCGAAATCTGCATCTTTTCTTTATCGTATACCTCTTCTAACGTTAGAGAATACGTTTTACCTTGAGGGAATGATTCGCCTGGCAGCATTGGCCCTGCTGCTGGTTAGCTCCTGCTACGCACAGGTGAGCGATTAATTTTTATAATTAATTGTATACGATTATGTTCAAGACATTGATTTTGCGATGTTAACTTTTATTGACATATACCAATAAAAGACTGTTTTGCTAATTCTGTGAACCATCAACAAGTGTTTTCTAGATTATAGCACGGTGTGGTGTTACGTTCATTGTGATGGGGAAACACCTTCGATCATTTAGGACGCAGTGGCAGTGGAGGTGCTTGATCCGGCGACGTCGCTGGAGCGGGAGAGCGGGGGATGGAAGAGGCCGGAACACCCACACAACTACGTCAAGGACGGACTCTTCGACTTCGAAGCACAACTGCCCATCGAGGTGGGCTTCCTAGAATTAGGAATATCATAACTTCATTACATTAATCAGATCCGCCCTATGTCCCTGAATCCCAACCTGCCTCCGACCCCGCAGACTGAGATGAAAGCCAGTGAGATCGTGGTGGGTTCTTACGGTCCTACGGTATAGTGTAAATCGCTAGCATGCAGTGATACACACGTGCAGAGTGCATGTAGATTGATAGTGAATTCACACTACTGAGCTTCTGCAGCCCGATTCTCTGATCGAGACATCAGTGGATGTGCATCATCCGGATCCCGTTCTCCAGCCGGGTGCCATTGATCCCACCCACAACGGATACCAGACAGCAGACCGCATCGGACGGTACTCATCCATACATCTTTCTCACACTGCTTTTTATTGAACATTGTTGCTCGTTTCAGTGACCCTCACGGATTCGAGCACATCGCTTCGAGAGTTAAGAAGGAGGAAAAGACCGAAGAGTGAGTGGTGGTCTCGATTGTTCGAACTACAGTCCATCTATAGGTACAAGGAGACGCTGGATACGATCGAGGAGACGAGTGTGGACGGAGAGAAGAAGACTGTCCTCGTCGCCCCTCCTACTGTCAATGTTAGTGTTTTATAAGAACATATAAGTTTTGTTAAATACATTATACCGGCACAGTGAATCGTTCAAGTACGACAAGCCATGACAGTGATTCGATTGTCAGGTGAACTCGCTGGCATATCGCCCGCCTCCGCCGCCAGTGAGGAGACACATCGACATGCCTCCAAGATGCAGCTATGGTGAGGAGAGAGGGAGAGAGAGAGAGAGAGAGATGGAGAGAGACTCCCTCTTTGCAGATCCGGAGAAGTGGGCTCTGCATCCGGAGTCTGCCCTGTCGAAGGCTACGATGTTCGAGAGACACACTGGAGGCAGTTGCGAGGAGTGTCTCAAGGAATGCGCTAGCAGACAGGTGAGTATATTTGTTGTTACGTTTACGTGTTCACTTGAAAACTTTTTGTTGGAACTCAATCAATCAGAAGGTATGGACTAGATTGGATTAGATTGTACTTCCTACGCCTTATCCAGTTTGCGAAACGTATTGCGCGTTTCGATTCAAACATGCCCGTTGTTCTAAATTGTTTAGAATCTCATAGTGTAATTGGCTTTGGCTACGCGATTTCGTAATCCCATGCTGTGCGGTTCACTGCTTGCTTGTTATCCGGGAGCGAGTTTTGTGTGTGGGTGATTCTTGTCCCGAGACTCGGGACGGGTTCACTAACCGTATGCGCAATCAGCTGTACACACGCCAGACACTCCTTGTATGGTAATAGGAGAAGGGGGAGGAAATAAGCCATCACTCAACGTGAATGGACTGACCAGACAATTGAAATCGCGCTGGAACCGGTCTTTTTCGAATGTTGTCTTGAGCATACGACGGGGAGATTTGTTATCTTGTAACGGGGAATGATAAATAGGCTGTTGGTATATATAAAATGATAACAGTAAAAAGGTATTGTAAATACACACATTAATAATAATAATAATAATAATATTATTATTATTATATTATAAATACACACATTGTATTTATATTAATCCTTCTAGTCCGGTCCGTGGACATGCCGTTCGGTCACCTACGACTCCACATGGCACATCTGTGATCTATTCGCTGTCAAGGTGAGCCATCTATTAAAGTACATGTTCAACACTCGAATAGTTTATTCATAAGTTATTATGACATTCACACAAATCGAAAAAAGAAATAGTACAGCTTTGATTTGAAACTGTTCGTATTTGATTCTATTGGCGGGGTTTGACTTTCTCCAGACATTGTTGGCTTCACAACATATGTATGCTCTGTTATCATCAACTGGTAGTCGCGAATCTGGCCAGGTGTCCAGAGCACAACGAAGGGAAAAGAACGACTGCAGGAAAATGGTAATAGTATTTTTATTCCAGGGCAACTCCGCTCCCTACTACCTGGTCGACTATCAGGGCAGGGACTACTTCGAGTGCGTACTCACATCGTTCATATTCATTTTCGATTCCATATTGCAGGTACATGGACGCGTCTTCGATGTCCGCATCGGATCTGTCGGCTGTGAGCGAGTTCCAGGCTGCAGCCGTCATACACAAGGACGACGAGGCCATCGCCAGCTGCCAGGTCGGGACCATCCCTCCCTCCCTCTATCCCCCCCTCTCTCTCTCTCTCTCTCTTTTTCTCTCTCTATTACTTTTTGATTTATCGATTCCAGGCCCTGTTCACTCGTCACAACATCTCCATCGCTTCTTTCGAGAAGAAGAAGGATGAAGTGGGTTTTCACAGCATTTATTAAACTTTACAATACATTTTCAATGAAAAACAAATTTTAGGTGGCGTTTGGAGTGAAGACCCTTGAAGGAGAGAAGACTATCGTGTCGAATGCGACGGAATACGAAGCCGTTCGCATCACCGACACGGTGCGTTTCACTATACATACAGTACCTGAATCTTTCCGTTCAGGACCTGGCTCAGTTCGGTGACCTGCGGGGTCCGAAGGTGGACGCGGCGAAGTCCGAGCTGCAGAAGATCCAGAAGGAGAAGGAAGACATCGGGAGACTACTCGAGGAACAGACTGCCGCGGTGGGTGGGACTGACTGTGCACCTGTTACTGTGTCATACTTGTAGGTAATGGCGGAGCAGGAAGCTCTCCAGGAAGAGCTGAAGAAGATGGAGGAGAAGGAGGAGAAGGAGAAGAAGGAGAAGGAAGAGAAGGAGGAGAAGGAGAAGGAGAAGAAGGAGTCTTCTGAGGAGAGTGATGAGGAGTCAGAGGAAGCGACTACTACGCAGAAGCCTAGACCTACGCGACGCCCGCACAAGATAATCGATATGAGCAGCGAGGTGAGCGGAACCAATGTGCTCATGAAAATACGACTGGTAGTGGTTATCGCTTGTTTGAGTAGTGTCATTTGTTCGACGATCGCGTGTTGAGGAGAACTCTTCTCGAATGGGCCGGCATCTGAGGACGACTATGACCACCAAGGCAGCCACCGTCGCCGCCACACAAACCACCACTGCCACTGAGGGTGGGTCGGCATGCGATAGAACTGTACCCCCAGCTAGAAGGACACGTACACTCACTGACTCTGTCTCTTCAGCCACTTCGACTACCACCGAAGCGGATATCCTGTCAGCTGACACGAGTAAGGGAGGAGAGGACGAGAAGAGGTGGGCGAAGAAAGAGAGATCATGGTGAATGAGAGAAATGATACCTCACCCTCTACCTAAAAAGGTGTTGGCAAGCGGATATTAAATTTATCATTGTTGTGTTGCAGTGGTGAGGCAGCCGAGGATCTCCGAATGAGTCTGCTAGAAGAGAGGGAGGCGAGAAGACAGCAAGGCAACAAGGGTGCGTCTCTCTCTCTCTCTCTCTCTCTCTCTCTCTCTCTCTCTCTTTCTCTCTCTCTTTCTCTCGAACTTCCCTCTTCCAGAACTGGAGACAGTGTTGTCGAAGGTGGTCCGCAGCAGTGCCGAGTCTGTCTCCCTCATCGACAAGGCCACTGGAGGAAAGAAGAAGGTAATTCGTTTGTGCAGGAGTACAGAGCATTTTAACAGTTTCTTGTTTATCGAAGTACTCGCGATCAAATTACTCTCCTTTCACAGGCGCACCGCCACAATGGAGGGGCTATTGTACGAGAGCTGCCAGAGGGAGGGGACAAGAACTTTAACGGAAAGGTACTACTCCTTTATCTCTACAGTACCCTCGGGACACATCTACAGTATTCATTCCAGGCCCATCGCGACACAGTGTGCGTGAAGGGAGAGGCGGCAGTGTTCCTGCGATTCGAGAACACTGACAGACCGGGGGCGCTCGGAGAGACAAAGGTCGGTGAGAGAGAGAGAGAGAGAGAGAGAGAGAGAGAGAGAGAGAGAGAGGCGGGGGAGAGGGAGAGAGAGAGAGAGAGAGAGAGAGAGAGAGAGAGAGAGAGTAATCATTCATCTGCAGCGCGTCTCGGCAGCCTCGGCCGACGAGTGCCGACGCATCTGCGACAACGACGCGGAATTCGAGTGGTGAGTGGAGGGAGGGAGAGAGAGAGAGAGAGAGAAAGAGAGAGAGAGAGAGAGAGATGATCACTATTCGATTGGCAGCTCTTCTGCCGTTTTCTCTTCCGACGGCTGTCTCATCTCAACAACTCGCGCCTCGCACAAGAGAGCCCTCCAGCTGCAGGTAGCACAACACAAAACACAACGCTGATCACAACACCAAATACGTTTCCAGCCGCTCAACAACACAACCTATCTGGAGAAGCTCTGCGTGCCGCAGGGAACCGTCAGAGGTAGGAGTGGTTGACCGAGAAAAAAGTCAATAAGCGATGTTGCAGACAACGCGCGCATCTACCCCGCTGTGGCGGATAGAGTGCTGGTCGGACATGTGCAAGAGGTAAACAAACAAATAAACGTGTGAACAAGAAAACAAACAAACACTCTGTGTAGGTGGAGGACGCGGACTCTCTGTCGGAGTGCCTGCAGGCGTGTCTACTGTCCAGACAGAGACACGGGTTCGCGTGTCGCAGCGCCATGTGGTATCCCATGGACCACGAACAGGTGGAGTCATCAATCGATAATCAATCAATAATATATCAATTCAGAACTGTCTTCTGAACGGCGATTCGCGTCACCACCATCCGGCATCGGTGTTCGTCGAGGAGGAATCGAGGCTAGCTGTGGTGAGAGAGAGAGACGGGGAGGGAGAGGGAGAGGAAAAGAGAGAGAGAGGGGGGAGACTGATCATCTCCTTGTCAGATCTACTTCGAGATGCCGGAGCACTTTGCCGACTTGCCGGCTGGTGAGAAGGGACTCGAGGGAGAGTTCCGCAGGAAGGTGGGTGATCGAGGTGTGGTCAGTCTCTTCAAAACAACCCCTTCAAAACGCCTTCGGAACACGTTGTTTGGTCGTGTTTCGAAGGCGTTTCGAAGTCAGTATCAAAGAGAGTTTCGAAGATACTGACCGCTTCTTCTGTGATCAGTGATCAGTCAATCAATCAATAACTCTCCCATCCCTCCAGGATTCTCCCATCGACCATGCCATTGAGCGCAACCCCTGGACATTCTGGTCGTCGTGCGAGGGAAAGAAGCCGGAACAGATGAGGTGGGGCATGACTGCATTCAGTGGTAAAACAATTACAAATACGAGCGTATCCAACGTCTTGCTGTCTTTTCGTCTTTTCACGCTAGCGCTAGCCTGCACTCGTTTGATGACCAAACTAACGTGCAGAGTATAGTGGGATTGGATCCTATATGCCATCCGTGACATTTAACATGTTGTGCAGTTTCGTGCAACACAACGTGTATGTCTTCAAATATCCAAAACGCTTTGTGAAAGGGAATCGAATCCTTGGGCAGCACGCACCGATCGCGCGCTGGCGGCGCGCTCTACCACTGCGCCATTGAGGCTCATACCGAGAGGTCATTGAATTTCGCAGATATGTTTGCTCGTCATCTCTCATAATTGTACACTGAAAAGGCCAGTGGAGCTAGATGGGCTCTCTCTTCCATCTCTTAACCACTGCCTCTATGGCGCAGTGGTTGTGTGCGCCGCCAGCGCACAATCGCCGCGACCTGTCCACGGGTTCGATTCCTACTCTTGGAAGCGTTTTGGATATTTGATGACATACATGTTGTGTTGCACAAAACTGCACAACATGTGAAATGTCACGGATGGCATATAGGATCCAATCCCACTATATACTGCCTGCAACGTCTTTTCAACCATTTACATTTACAGTCCATTTCGGCAGTCACATCTAATCGTTTATGTAGCTGTCAAAGGCCATAAATCTAAATTCTTCAAGCTCATTATCTTTTTCTCTTTCAAACAAAAATTTATAAAATCGGTGAAACGTAACGAACAATTGGGAGTTGTATTTTTCAGATACCGCTACCAGAAGTGCTCGGAGAGCAAGGCCGACATTCGAATGTGCCCCAAGGAGAGTGCATTCTGCGGACCCAAGACACGTGCGTTATCGATTTATCGATTTCTCAAATATTATTGAGTGACTTCAGAGAAGCCGCTGGTGCACAAATTGGAGGATCTCGAGAAGGGAGCAAAGAAGGAGGAGACAAAGGAGGATAACAAGTGGGTTACTATCTACTGTGTCCAGTCTTTCGTTCTCACTTCTAAACTAACTTTTCTAGATGCCACGTCGTTCGCGACTCCACTGGAAAGAGACGCTGCCCACACGGAGTGAGGAAGGTATCAATTTATTGAGTTATTGATTTTCTAATGTTTTTAATCAGGTTAACGGCAAGCTGGAGACGTGTTCGGATCCCGTCGAGTGCTGATTGAGAAAACGATATTGTATCTATTATTCTGTGAGATTACTATATTCCTGTTGAATACGAGTTGAGTGACGTCCTTTTTTCCGCGACTGTGAAGAGACGACCAGTGTACCTCATTATATGTGCAATATTTGTGTGTGAGACGTAATTAAACGACTATAATTTTTATGTGGGCATTTGAGCAATGAAAGTTATTTATAATGTATATGCTGTTGTTCCAAGACCTTAATTGTTTATGCCGCATTTATAAAGCGTGAGAAGCAATATAAAACGCAAATCGTACATAATTATTCGTTCCCTTTTTAGCAGACTCAATTAGACGAATGAGGGTTTAAAAGTGCAGCGAGTCCCGGAACGAACGGAGTGGGTACGGTAGTCAGGGGGAATGCGGGCGTGGAAAGAGAGGAGCACATCTGACGAATAGACAATGTCAGCTGCTTCTTCCACTTGGTACTGAAAAGTTAACAACAATCTTTCAAAATATGTGCACGCCACAACCGTACCGTCTGTTCTGGAACCACGTCTTGATTTGAGTCTCTGTGAGACCGAGAGAATTGGACAGCTGCGCTCGCTTGTTCACAGAGAGGTACTTGTCCGCCTGAAAAAGGTACAGTAACCATGAGCTACAGTATGCCCACCTGGAACTCGTCCTCTAGCCTCTTGAGTTGTGTGGTGGAGTATGCCTGTCGCGGCTTCCGGTCGCACATGGCCCGACGCGAGCGACGGTAGTCGTGCTTGCGAACTTAAACAAAGCACTTGTATTATTTGCAATTACTTAATTACTGTACATTAGTGAGGACAAGTAACAGAGCGAGGTGACAAGTAGGCGCGGTACAATGACACTTGTGGACCCTCTCTCATGCCGATGGCCCTTTCTCTCCTTCTCCCCCCCCCCCCTCTTACCTCCCAGTCCCAGAAGCATCTGTAGGTCAGTGAGTGTGGGTGGCGGGAGAGAATCGAACGGCAGACGAGACTCCACTAAACACAAACAGGATGACCATCTATGCAATCACACTCACCCTCCTCCCTCTCCTCCTCCTCCTTCTCCCGCTGCTGCTCCTTCTCCTCCTCCTTCGGCTGAAGTATGTCGTCAATACGGAAGGCCATAGCCGCGTTATGCGCTTTGCGAGGTAATCTCAGGTAAACACGCGCGCTTATAAGGAGCGTCGACGGATCGTGGGAAACAGGGAAATGGGATACAAGCAAGGGAGAGAGAGTGGAGAAGTACCAATATCAGATTATGAGTCGAATTGGAGTAATTCGAGATTTCTGGCAAATTCGCACAGCCAACCACGCTATAGACGACAAAGATTGAGGTAGATTTATGGAGAACGAGCACAGGGATATATATTGACATACATACATTGTCATGCACTGCTATAAACGATTATGTACAATATACAAGTGCTAACGCAAAAATAAACCAGTGGTTCGATAAATTCATGAATATGTAGGGTTTCGTTCTCAATCATCGTCATCGTCTAGACAAAACGGAATGTAGTAGGTCTGCTTGGCATAGTCGGCCGAGAGAGGGTGCCTGGAAGGAGAAGATAGAGAGAGAGGGAGAGAGAGGGAGAGAGAGGAAGAGAGAGAGGGAGAGAGAGAGAGGGAGAGGGAGAGAGGGAGAGAGGGAGAGAGAGAGAGGGGGGAGTGGTCCGTTTACCTGACTCTCCTGAGCATGTCTCCGTCGAGGGCGTCTATGAGGGATGGCGACATGGGTGTCATCGGATGGAGACAGCGAGGGGTCGGGTCTGGAAAGGAAGGGATGTGTACAGAGCACATTGTGTATCATTTGAAGTGTCACGTTTTTTACAGACTGAGGTTTTGCAAAGAATGAAATTTGAATGCCCACAGATTAGGTTTGTTCAGTTTTGCAGACGATTTTCAATCGGCATTTCGAATGATGCAATTTTGTTTGTCAGCAAAACTGGTTCTTTGATATTTTGCTATGCGATTAATGAAATCGCAAGATTGCTGCACACAATCTCTGATATTGCCGATTGAAATGTAATTATTCCAGGGTGCCAATAGTGAAAAAGTATCTCTCTGATGATTACTGAAACAAATTAAAATAAACATGCATGTACAATGAATCCCTTGGATAGTAATACAGTTCGATCATGTATAACCTGTCAGTTTCATATGTTCTTCTCAAGCCGACAATCAACAAGCGAAATACCAGGCAATTCATTCATTCACTCACGCTGTTTGAATGGAGAGAGTGAGAAGGCGGGCGATCCAAAGCTGTTCTCCATCAATGAGTCATCCCAGCCGCGGAGACACTCCTGCTCCTGCAGTATTGGATTACAGTACTTACACCTGTGCGCGGCTACGTGTATCTGCACCTTCTAATTTGCATATCCCATTACTGACCGGTGTGTAGGTGGAGTATTCGGAGCACTCGGATCGCGTCTTCATCGGACTGTCCCACGAGTCGTCCGTTGTGAACGAGGCATCGAGTATATCTCGACGGGATCGACGCCTTCGGAGAGACCACAGGAAGTCACAGACGTCCAGGATGAAGGTCTAGACAACAATGTGGAATCCAGACACATGATTAGTATTAGAAAAATCAACAGGCTCTAGTAACGAGCAAGCAACTGTAATCTTTCAAGAAAATTTGTGCCCTAGTCCTGTCATTTTGTGTTCATACACTTCCGAATGCGTCGTGAATGATATGGGAGAGAGAAAGCGCGGAGTGTGTCTTGTCAATGTATATGCATACAACCCGGCATCCGCCACAACAATCTCACTCCTCCCAATTTGAACTATCTGTATCTCCCTCCAAAAGCCCTCTCAACTGATGATAGCACTTCAAAATTACGAAATGTGTGTCTATTTAATTGAAAGAATTCTCACCAATTCTGCAAATGAGTCTGAGTTGAGAAGAGACATGCCTGAAAGGATATTGGAACACAGAGGAGGACACAATAACAAGGGGCAAGTAATATACAGGGATGGAAAGATGGAATACTTCTATGTATACCTCACAGGATGACCTTTGTAATTGAGAAGTGGCTTCCGCGGGGAGGTATGTAGCAGGACCCTCCCCCTCCTCTCTCTCTCTCTCTCTCTCTCTCTCTCTCTCTTTCTCTCACTGCCCGCTCGTCGGGTCAAGCCTGGGGCGCCTCCCTCGATCCGCACCCATTGTCTCACTCTTCACCCTAATTTCTTTCTCGCGGCATTTGATGCCACCGGTCTCCCCTATTCTTTCTCTTCTCTACCCATACACTCACTGTCTGTGTTTATGCGTCAGAAAGAATTGGCGTGGAATAAACGTCTGATTTGTGTCAGTGAGAGAGTGAGGGGTTGGGGACACAATGAAGGTACTCTCCTATTCCCACTCTATTCGTGTGTTATGCGGCATACAACGACGGAATCTCGTGTTTACTCATCGTATGCAAGGATTGAAACGCATCCTTGCAAGATGATGATATAAGGCGTGCAGAAAGCAAGAGACGTTGGAGACGTTAGAGCCATGCTATTCCGGGCCGATCATCTCTCATACGCAAAGTCATTCCATTCGCGAGCCGATTACTTTCTATCCTATGAGATTCACCAGAAAGTCACGTCTACCACTTTTCGCTAATAGTTGACGCTGAGAGTCACTAATATGTATGATTTTATATTTTCAATCGGAAATAATTTGATTGACGATGTGTGAAGGGAGGGGGGATGCGTGCGTCTGATTCCCTGCAATCGAGTCACATCCAGTGATCACCCCTATCTATCACCTACAATTTCTGCATACCTGCGTGGCGTGCGTAATTACTGAAATGAAAATATCGGAGGCGGGAGAGCGAAAGGGCAGCTGAAAGCGTTCTGACTTCTGACATTAGACAGATCGCTGACTCATTTTCATTCACAACGCTGAACGTTGATGTTCCAATAAGTGCGTACAGATCTGAAAGTTAGAAAGAGAAAGCGCAGTCAGTGCATTATAATGTGATTATCCGATTAACAGGTGAGAGGGGATGAGGAGAGAAAGAGTGGAGTGCGATATCCGGTGCTCTCTCCCTCATTGCAGTCTAATCCCGTGTCGCAGATTTGCTGGCGGTTTTTCATGGCTGGTATCCTTTCCCCTCTCCTTTCCCCTTTGCGGATGAGATCCCATCCTCATCATCCCATCGATTCTGCATATATATGTATGTGGTGTGATAACTCTGCACCTCTCTATCTCTCCCTCTCCCACTCCCACTCTCTTTCTTCACTCTCATTGCCCACTTGCCTTGCGGTATTACCCACAATTTCCCATCATACAACGCCTTCACTTTGCGATCAGTATTCCGGTTATCCTTCTTGTCACCACCATGTTGGATGTTGCTTTCTTACCCTCTCTCTCTCTCTCTCTCTCTCTCTCTCTCTCTCTCTCTCTCTTTCTTTCTCTCTCGCTACTTTCTCTATCTCGTGGTTCCACCACCTGATTGATGTATTGTAGGAGGAATGCCAAGACGTTCCATCATTTTCACACGCGCGCCTCCCATCCTTTTTTCTCTCTTTCTCTTCCCTTCTTCCCAATCGTTCATGAATGTAACAAGGCTGCTATGTCGATTGTGTTAGTATCGCATTCACACACAGGTCCGATTCATCGAAATACATTTTGTCTGCCAGGAAAAAGAAGAGACTCTCGAAAGGGTTCTGTGTTATGTTTTGATGTATTCATTTCGTCTGTTTGCAATATATAAACTCACAGCTTTATCCCTGAGAGTAGTTGTCGGTATTACATTTTGAAGCGAGAGAGAGAGAGAGAGTACATTCTACTCGAGTACTACTTGTGTGTACATTTCAATCCCCAAATGCCAGGCAGCCAGGAATGTCAAGGTAGAAAACGCCCTCATTCGTCCCCCCCTCCCTCTCTTCGGCCATTCCACTCCTATCACTGACACCATGCGCGTATTTGACTAATTACTCTCTACTTGAGATCTCACAGAGATCTCTCCTCTCTCCTCTCGCATTTCACTGTCGCAGTGACCGTTTCGCAGCCTCGGCTTCTCTTTTGTAGGGAGAGCGAAGCGGCATAACACGACTCTATCAAGCATTTCTGTATCCATTGGGCCATTGGCTTTGTACATGCTCAGTGTAGTGGCGTAGTCATCATAAGTTCTCCTCTCTTCTACCACCCAGTAATCCATTTCTTATCAGTCATGAGAACTCTTTGTTGATCGAATTAAAAAAGACAGCGCTCACAGTCATCCATCCATTTTAACACTGATATTCATATTTTCGGAGAACCCGTCTTCTCTCTTTCTCTCTTTCCCTCTTTCTCTCTCTCTCTCTCGGATATACTTTGGATTTCGCGTGGAATTACTGGTTGGCAATTGACGCCGACTTCCTCGAATCTCTTCCTCTTCTAGATTTTTCCTCGCGCGCTGGAATACATTTTTGCGGTCCTTCTCGTTCCTCTTGAATGGCCGGAAACACAGAGTGAGCGTGAAAAAGAGAGGGAAGACGGAGGGAGTTCTCTAAGTTCTAAGTGGAGTGATATTCCAATCTCCTCACAGCTTGTTCATTCTAACCGGAACACTTGGAGTCGCCCGTACTTCATTTGACAGCGTCTCTCACGCTTCTTATTCAATTTAATTTAATTCTGAAACCTGGATCAATTGCTCTCCTCTTTTCGTGTGCTTTGTCTTCCTTCTTCTTCATATTCATATTTACTATCTCTTCTCCTTCTCCTTATACGGTGTCTCAATCATCTTTTGCCTCCTGCTACTCTTATTTCATTACTCGTTGTCCTCTATGCCCTATTTCTAGAATGTAGAAGATATTCTACTCTTCTTTCTCTCGCATAAATTCGAAAAACGATATTCGTTGTACGATGTTCCATAGGTCACATCTCTCTCCCTCCCTCTCTCCCTCTCCCCCTCTCTCCCTCTCTCTCCCCCTCTCTCTCTCTCCCTCCCTCTCTCTCTCTCTCTCCCTCTCTCTCTTCTTTTTTCTAATCTAGAGCTTGTGGATCGTCTTGTCCCCCCCTACCTCCTCTTTCTCCTTTTATTGTTTTCAATGTGTGTGGAGTTCTGAGTATTGTACACGAATGATTCATCATTCATTTTATATTCGATTCACATGTCAGCACACCACTCATATGTACCACCCATTTCACTGTTTTCTTACTAGTTCGTTTATGTTATCTTAAAGAGTTGTACACCGCCATACATCAAATGCGGTGGCATTTTCTATATGTGTCTCTTCTGTTTCTCTCTTCCTCTTTTCCTCGTCCTCTTTTCCTCTCCCTCCCCCCTCTCTCTATTCATATTTTCCTCTCCTCTCTCTATTCCTCCCTCCTCTCTCTCTCTCTCTCTCTCTCTCTCTCTCTCTCAGTTGATCCTGCCATTTACGTCTCCATTATGTCGCTCGTACTCCTACGACTCGTGCTTTCTGATTGTGTTGTGAGGGCATACACTCTCCTTCTCTATCCTTCCTCCGTTTTACTTTTACTATAAGTAAAAGTTCTATGAATGAAGTGTACCGAAAATCATTGTTCTCACTAATACGTGCCTTTTTTCAAAGCAATTCCCTAATGCTGTTTTTTTTCACCTGACAAGAGTGGGTGTAAGTGTGTGTGTTTTTTTCTTTCGACTTGATCCCTGTTCGAAAGCCAGTCTGAGCTAATCGGAGACATCATATCCCCCCACCTACACTCTGTTTGTCTGTCTCTCGCCCTCTCTCTCCTCTCTCTCCTCTCTCTCTCTCTCTCTCTCTCTCTCTCTCTCTCTCTCGTTGGTCAGTTCACACGCGCTCCTAGTCAAACACAAACACACTCACGGCTGCAATTTGTGCAGCGGGGTTCCGAATCGAATCGGCTCGGCGAGGTATGCTAATGTGTTGATCCCTGGGAGTGAGCATGTGTGAATGGAGTGTCCTTTCGGACCCTCTTTACCCATCCGCCCACTGCGCCACGCTTTTTGCGCCCCGAAGCGCGAATAGTCGCGTAGTAGGGCTTGTCCATTTCGAGAGCTCCCCTCCCCCCCCCCCCTTCTCTCCCCCCCCCCCTTCTCTCTCTCCCTCTCTCTCTCCCTCTCTATCTCTCTCTCTATCTCTCTCTCCGTCTCTTCTCTCTCCGATCGGTGTTCTTCTGTTCAAGTATCTAGCATCACACAACCCACTGATAGCTCACATTTCTCTGCGTAGCTGGTTTCTGTTTCGCGGTTTTTGACTCTCTGTAGTAAACAGTTAGTCTCACCCTATCCTACATGCGTATTCTATACAGTGTACACATGGCATTATCATGCGCTTGATATACATACGTGCGTTTGTGTGCATATTTTATTCATATGCATAGTATAGTTGACTCACTGTTATATGTTAGCTTATCTTCGATGGCGGTGCGTGTAGAGTAGAATGTATACATTTTCTTTTCCTGATTTTTCAACTTTCTCTTTCTCCGAGAAAAAAATAGTTGCCGGTCGATAATACCTTATGCGTGGAGTCATTTGAGAACGCCGGATTGCGTTTCGCACTCGACCTTCTCAGAGAAAGAGAGAGAGAGAGAGAGAGAGAGAGAGAGAGAGAGGGGGGGGGGAAGGAAAGAGATACGTCAGAGACCAGTGGAAGCGAACACAACACCGTGCTTCCTCTAGGTGTCAAAAGCGATCTCCCGACAACTCGTGAACTCGTCCATTGTCATTTCACTCCCTTTTTTACTTTCTCGATATGTTTACTAAACAGTGTACACGGTGCAACTCACAGGGTTCAGAGCTCAGATTTCAGAGTTCAGAGTTTGCAACTCACAATGTTCTTTTTAATTTATCCTATTTTATTCGATCTAATGTATCGTTATATTTTCCTCTCACAGTGCCCTACGGCGTTCTCGCCTGAAGGTGTCAGTCATCGTCGATCAAAAATAGCGTCCTCTCCATTGAAAACGTTGAAATGTGAGAGTATTTGAATGAGGAGGTCTCTTTTCTGAGATAATTGCTTGTTGAATGCTCTGTACTTCTTTCTTGTCCTCCGCTCTCCAGAGACCCTTCGCTTGTGTCCAGCATGTGACGACGCGTCGTTAATCTCGCTCTCTCTCCTCCTCGTCTACTGTACACAATGTGATTACAATGTCTATCCACGAGTCTAAATCTAGAAATGTGTGCGCACCTGTCCCTTGCCTTATTTGACCCCATTGCTCTTTTCCCATCTTTTTTCCACAAAATCCATATTTGACCACTTGAATTGTGTCCTACAAGCCATTACTTCGAAACACATGACACACATTTGTTTTTCGCAATTGTTCTCGCACTGTCGATAAATGAACTGTTATGCGCGGTAAACTGTACATCTTTCAAGTTATTCCGTTGTAATGTTGTAAAGTAGTTGTTGCAGGATCATGGATCCTGGCTCTTTCGAGATGATACGCCTATGGTTAGTCAACAACTACCAGCAGACAAGGTGCCGCTCTGTCGCCTGCTATGTCAAGTGAGTTTATTTATAATATTTTAATCTTATTAGGAATTTCGATAGTTTACTTTCCGTGGTTTCGTTATTTTTTTTACAAGATTTGTAATTTCATCATTTTGTTTTTAGTTAGTCAATAGTTTGTATTATGTTGTGTAGATTATTCGTGAATCTTGAAGAACTCCGGGAAAAACTAGAGTGCCCGGGAATTAGGGGAAATCATGGTTCGCGATCACGAATATGATAGTCAAAATTTTGAGAGAAATCAAAAATTTGCATATTGAATTTACCAATCCAATTCCGCGTGACAAACGAAATATTCGAAAACGGGCGGCCTCAGCTGGTATCTGTATCTCCGCCCACTTTTACCGGTTCAAACGGCCGACCAGTCTCGTGTTTTTGTTTATTTCTATCGATTACTTCTCGTTCACCCATTTTCGCGCTAAAAGATTGATTAGAGCGCACATATTTTGACCTCATCGGGCCCAGCTCACTCTTTCCCCGGAGTTCTTCTTTAACTCTTTTTAAGTACTTATACACTAAGTAGAGAGCTTTGCATTGTGCGTCCCTGCCCGTCTGGCCGTTTCTTCTCGATTCCTCTCTGCTATTCTCGCCGCACCTCCTTTTCAACCTTGCTTCTCGTACATTATTCATTTTAGTGCACGAAATGCCTTTTCGGATTCTGCCATGAAAGTTTTCCAGAAATTCCCTTTTTTTGACATTCTCGTCATCCCTCAATAACTTCAAACGTTCTTTGGTGTGATGACTGGGTTGCCTTGACATCAAATGTACGTAATGCATACAATTATGCATGTTTGCAATATATGTTCGTCCTTCACTCATAGACATATAGATACATGTAATACATTGCCCCATTCTCCCACACTTTCCTCCAGCTTGTTTATGCGTATTCGATCCTCACGTTGGGTTATTATTTCTCTCTCCTCTCTCTCTCTCTCTCTCTCTCTCTCTCTCTCTCTCTCTGTCTCTCTCTCTCTACCTCTCTACCTCTCTACCTCTCTCTCTCCTTCTCTCTGGGTCTGAATGAATTTATAATTAATATGTAGATTGAAGATATCGAAAAAAATTATTGAACAAGCAGCATACCAATGCTACATTTGAAACTGCTCTGGTAGTGTATAGTCAGAGTTGAGAGTGACGCCGTCACGTCCACGTGTACTTGTGTGGATTTCAGTCACTAAGTCTAAGTACATACTAACATACTTTCCACTGCATAATCATAAGTAGTGAGAGTGAGTGTTTTTTTTGTGTTTTTTTCCGTTCCAGCATCAGTCGACTGTTTTGTTCCCAGTCGAGACTCGTCCTTTCTACTTTTTTTTGCTTTTATAAGCAACACTAAGATTTTTTTAGCGTCCAGCTAGGATGCAATATTGCCTCGTAAGCGTGTATAAGCGTGTGTTTACCTTCACTCTGAATAACGTAATTCGAATAACAAAATGAAGTTCTTAAAATATTGAAAAATGTTGGGCAATATCCAAAATCCAAACTCGTGCTACTGACTTTTTTACTTCATGAACATCCCTCTCTCATGTTGCGAATCCTTATTTATCCTCTCATACGCATACACTCAAAGGCCTCGCCTCAATTTCGAAAAGTAACACCGTGCACGTTGCATGTATACATAATTCGGAGTGCAACAACATAACTACAGGCACATAAATGACATCTTAGGGTTACTTTAATTATTGTTATTGATTTGTCGAACTTGTCGAATAGAATTGGAAGGACGCGGAGTCCTGATTGACAGTTAGGGTTCTTCTTTCCTACCACGAGTATGACCGTTATTACAGTGTTCTGGTCTCCTCTCTCTTTCTTTCCCCATCTCTTCCTTCCTCCCTCTTTTTCTCTCCCTCTGCCCTCTCTCTCTCTCTCCCTCCCTCTTTTCTCTCTCTCTTCCTCTTTTCTCTCTCTCTCCCCCCCCTCTCTCTCTCCAAGAGCTGCCGTGCACCCTAAAATATACGTGCTTGTCTCTTCCATTTTCTATAATCTCGTCGCAAGATCTCGGTAACCAGTTGCATGTCTCCTTTCTTCCCTGAATACCTGAATCAATACAATCTACCTGTATGCTGTAATTCGCTTTACACATGTACTGTGGGAGTGCGATGAAACATTTGATTGTTTTCCTTTCCCAACATTTCTTGACGGTTCTCAGTGGGAATGAGAGACTCCCGCATTACACTCTGTCCCTGCCATTCTTCTTTCTCACATCTCTCAATTGGCCTTCTAGTTTCTTTACTGCCCACATCTGCTTGTGTTTTGTTGATTACCTTTGTTATCTCTCTCTTTGTTAAGGCATATCCTTTTTCTCGCCGCACTCGCTCCTGGAAAACCATCTCACGTTCCATAAGAAATGCGAGAATACTCCCTTCCCCCTCTTTCTCTTGCTCATTTGTCATGTTTCTTCGGTGCACGTGTATATTATGTAGATGCTATCAGACCTTTCCACAGTACATTCTTTTATTTCCCCCTTTCTCTCATACTTGACTGGAGTGTGGTGTGTCGTGAGTAGACGTCGTGTCCGATTCGGAAGAGTATCGTGACACCTCCCTCCCTCTCCTCCTACTCCCCTCTCCTCTTCTCCCTTCTCCACCTCCGTCTCTCCACCCACCAATGCCACAATGCCTTCTGTCTTCGTCTTTCTCGTTTTTTTCTCACCGCTGGATAGTCGTCAATTGAACCTACTATTACGCATTAGTTTAATAAAAATTATCGTCACATGATTCCGGTATTGTCAGTGGCGTTATTTTCCACAATGGCCGTGGCGTGAGGCGGATTCGATTAGACAACAACGTGTATGGGGCGGATATGTATTACTAACATTCTTTCCTCGTTTTCTCCCGCATTTCTCTCATGATTCGATTTTGGCTGGATTGAGGCTGGACTGTTTCTGGCTAGCGAGCCCTCGCAATGTACTCTCGCTCCTCTGTCTGCTGCATATATTGCCCCCACAAATATAGTGTCCTCTTAAAATAGGCGATCATAGTAACACTGTGTTATTCTATCCTATGCTAATGTCCTGCAATCTCCTCCGAATTTTGAGGTGATGTAATTCTCCCTCCGCACGACTAATAAGGGCAAAAACACATGACCAAATCCTCTTCCGAGGGAATGCGACTGCAAATCAGAGACCGTCGTGCCTTTAGAGTGAAAGATGAGCGAGAGAGAGAGAGAGAGAGAGAGAGAGAGAGAGAGAAAGGGAGAAGGGGGGAGGATACAAAACGTGTTCGTTTCTCGCGTAAACTTCCGTGTATCGCCCGCCTATTCCAGCATATATGGCATATCAGTCTACACGTGTTGTCCAATGATTGCTCTCGAAAATCCCTGCCTCTACCCCCACAACACTTTTATGAGGTTGCGTTATCTCGTTTATAGCTACTGTCACGTCAGAAATGGCCGACGCTTGATAGGCCCACAGTACAAACCAGCCACCCTTGTTGTAACTTATTCTATATCATGCATATTATTCGCCCCGTTCCGCTCCCGGCAAGCCCCGCCCCCTCGGACTTCTTTGCATGGGGGGGCTCACTGAGTGTGCCCTTCCCTTCTGCCTGCAAACCTGCCATAAAACGGATTGCCCTCACTCTCCTCATACGTCCTTTGGTCGCAGTGACATGTGCCTCTACTTCCTTCACCTCATCTTGTCATGACGTATTCATCCCCCTGCACATCAACTGACTTATGCTGTTTCAGTCAGATGATGGCGTCTTCCGGAGGCATGATGAACTGCACATATCGCTATTCCAACGGCGATCGTCTCACTTCGTTCGCGCTGTGGATTGGTGGGTGGCGCGTGTCTCGCATGATTCGATTGTGTCCATCCACGTCCTTCCAGATGGGCCTTCGACGTGCGTCGCCGCCCTTCTCGCAATTATCGGATCGCACTTCGCCTTCCGATTCCTGGGACGCGCCGGTCTGAATAGAGGCCTCACAGCAGGTACGCCAACGCCATTCTCCCTCCTTCCTAGAATGCAGTGTTCCGGCTGTGATTGCTAATTGTTTTCGTGTTGCAGCGTTGTTCGCTCTATGCATCGTCGACTGCCTGCTTATGGTCACAGTATTCTTCTTCTACTCAATAGAAGCCATAGGTGGGTGTGACTGCCTCTATTCCCGGACATTCTCGATCTTTGGCTTGTTGTAGTGTATTCAAATTGCCTCCGCGTATTAGTCATCATGCACTTATTATTATCGTGACGTCCTTATTAAGTGATCGGAGACCTTATTTATTTGAGACATTCTATTTCCCTTGTTTCTTGTTCCGCCAATTCTGTCCTTTTCCAGAAAAGAAAGAGGGAGAGAGAGAGAGAGAGAGAGAGAGAGAGAGAGAGAGCGGGAGCGGGAGAGAGAGAGAGAGAATGGCCTTGTTATGATAAGTGGGTGAGTGTGCTTATAAAGTATTTATCTCTTTCAGGTATGCTTGTGTTGGGATCGAATATTATGTATCAACACCAAGGATTCACTTCTTCCTTACACGGCGTTGCATCTTCATTGACAACTTCATCGGTACGTCTTTCCGTCCTTCTCTCTCTCTCTCTCTTTCTCTCTCTCTCTCTCTCTCCCTCGTGATCTTTTCGACTGAAGCCCTAGTCTGCACACAGTGTGATGCTGCAATTTTATTTTTATCGTATTCTAATCACATGGACATTACAACTGAGAAAAAAATATGAGATGTGTACAAAACACAACAACTCGTCAATTAAGCCAAATGACGCGTGGCGTCGTCTTCATATCCATCCACTGACCCGTTCCAGACACTGCTTGTCATCTACATCACATTCCAACGCTTCATGGTAGTGATGCGACCACTGCGCTATGCCAACACAGCCAGCGACAGAAGAGTGCGATCGGTGAGTGGAGAAGAGAGGAGAAGAGAGGGGAACACTCCCATACACTCACAACACAACCCACCCCCGCTGACGACTGCGAATCGACTATTACAATAACAATACTCGTACGCTGGAACTCACCAAAAACAAAGTGTCACTCTCAGATGGGCACAATGTGACAACGACACGTTTCAGACGTACAGCGGCAAGCTTCGCAAGATGTCGTCGTGTCACGAGAGCGAGGGGGGACTGGTCACCCGCACCTTCTCCCTCCTCTCATCCACCTCTCCCATGGACATCCGCAAGACACTACGATACTACTTCATACCGAGTACGTTAGGACATTACTAAGTAATACGGAGCTAGACAAGATGCTCTAATAGTACGCACGATATGTGGTTTTTATGCGAACCCTCTTTCTCGTGGGCGATATTGGGTTGTGGGTGACGGAAATGAGCGGCGGGGGCGCACTCATTAGCATACGAATTGGGAAGACTTCATTTCTTGTGATTTCAGTGATCGTCATCCTTCTCTCATTCACTGTCAACATCCCACTCTGGTTCGAATTCGTCGTCGAAAAGTGAGAAAAAAGTTGACTACGTATAACTTTTTGCTTCTTCCGTGTCATCGCTGAACTCTTGTGCTTGTGTTCAATGGAAAGAATGGAGATGAGCATAGTTAGCATTCCGATACAATTGTTAGTTTTACTCTTTCTCGCAAGCGATCTATTTAAGAAGCGAGGTGTCACAACCATTTCCCGGTATCCATTCCCCTCCTTTTGTTATGCATTCTAGTTACGAAAACAAACGACGCAGCTTTGTCACTTTGCTTGTGTGTATATGAAATAGGGCAACAGGAAACCACATAAACTCCTTGCTTAGATGCTTCGACTTGGACCACCAGACGGAGGCCTCGTTTCCCATGCCCACCGTCTTTCGAGGATCGGTGAGAATGCCTTATACGAACATGAATGTACTGTTTATCCCGAGAGGATAATCAGTATGAGATATGACCATGTAGAGACTAAAGCAAGCCTTTTTCAGTTCACTCGCTACAAGGCCGTGTTGATGACACTGACACAGACGATAGGCCCAGTGGCGACCATATCCGTACTCACAGTACTCACCGAATACCGCGTACACCGCAGCCTCAAAGCCAGGAGAAAGTGGGTTTCGCTTTACACGATTAGTCATATCGCGTGCGCGCCTTGTCTCATATGTAGGTAATCAGCTACACCTTCCTTGCTCCGCACGCTCTCATGAATACAAATGAACCTCGTTTAGGGCACTATTCAAACCGCGCACAGACCATCCTTCCTCCGTGCAATTGCAACGTGCCTCATATTCAGATGGGGGAAATGAGATGGGAGAGAAAAGGAAGAGGGTGAAGTATCCTCTTTCTATTTCACTCTCTCTCTCTCTCTTCAACTCATTCAAATTATACGCAAGCAACTATATATCTATGCGTTGTTTTCGCACGTTGCCGCACACCAAGCAGCACTCACTCCTCGATCCTCGCACACATGGGCGCTCATGAATTGTGAACGCGTGCGGAACCGGCAGACCCATGAGTGGCAGTGGTATGGGAACAACGGGGACGTGTTGCAGGTTGTTCGAGTCGCAGCAGCGCAGTCGGTCGGTGGTGTTGACAGAGGAACTCAAGGAGAAGGTCTCGCGAACCGTCGCCATATTCATCGCTGTCAAGTTTGTCATACTCAGGTGAGATCACTCTCTTTCTTCTCCCCTCTCTCTATCTCTCCTTCTCTTTTTCTTTTCTTCTGCGAAACTCGCAGTCATTAAGCGATGCTTGGCGGATAGATGGACGAATGGGATGTGGAAATTACTTTTCAGGTCGATGCCAGTGTTTTTCGACATCTACGAGAATCTCTACGGCATCGAATCGTTCGGATTCACTCTATCCATCCTAGTGAGTTCATATGAGACCATATTCTCTGTCATCTCTCTCTCTCTCTCTCTCTCTCTCTCCTCTGTCTCGTTGCCCTCTTCAACAGAAGAAGAGGGATTTGCATCGATACGATTTGATACGGCTATTCTTATATCAGAACCTAGACAATGAAACAGTGTCGTCGTCAAAAAAAATTTCATTTCAGGTGCGCGTCTCGGATTTTATGATAGTACTCAACTCTGCTACGAACAGCTTGGCGTACTTTGGAAAGAAGCGGTGGCTGGAGAAGAGATTGAGGTAGAGAGAGAGAGGTAGAGAGAGAGAGAGAGAGAGAGAGAGAGAGAGAGAGAGAGAGAGAGAGATGAGGGTCGTTGGGAGGGAAGCACCGCGCCATGATTGCAGATTGCGGTTGCTGCGCAAGGAAGAGCGACGCGCGCTAAAGGCTTCCACGGGCAACTCGCAGCGACGAGAGGTGAGGGAGCGAAGATGAGACACTAATACATGAATACTTACTTGCTTGATAGAATACAAACTACCTGAAACCCGCATCAATCACGAATCACAACCTACTTTATCGAGGAAATGGAAGAGTGAAATGAGACGGCCTTTCTGCGATATGTGCAGACCATAGAGGGTACATAGATAGCGGAAACGCCTAGTACTCTTGAATAGCGGCATGTTCTGTTCACCCCTCTTTTTTTCAGTGGCCGGAGAAGAAGTCTTTGTCGTGTACGGCGTCTCTGCTTCCGGGCACTCGCTCGCCGCCGCCCCTCCACTCTCGCTCGCCCCGGCCATCCGCACACTCACTCAGACTCAACAGCTATCGATCACCCAAGAGCTTCGACCGATCGATCGACGTCCGCGACAGCGTCGACTCCGCCTCGCCCTCCCTCGTCTGATCGAGACGACGCACCGATCACGTCATCACACGTGCTCCGGACGGGCATTCGGGTACCCCGCCGGGAATCACTTCACCACTCCACCTGCTCATTCTTACAATGGCACATCATGCCCATACATGTACATATAGGAATAAAGCTTCCTCACTTATGTTTGCACGTATAATTATAAAAAAAATACAACTGGTGAATCTGTTTCTCTCACTGCAGGGTCAGTTTCAATTTAGTTCAGATCTGAGTGATAGACATTTATCTCGGAACGAAATAATGTGAGCGAAATGCGAACAATAGAAAATGAAATAGTTGAGCAATATGGTAGAATAGTAGATATAGATACACCGGGAAAGCGAAAAACAACAACAACAGCAACGAATCAATAGAGACACCGAGAGAAAACGAGTGAAATACCGCGCCGCATAGAGAGAATAGCCTTCATCGGTTTCATAGGACAGAGACATGACAGGACAGGACAAAGCGGACAAGGACGGTGAATGTTGACAGGACAGAAACATGTGTTGGTTATGACATATGGTTAATACTATTTAAGTCGAACAAACCCAAGGCTGTTTTGAAAGCGGAAAGTGATGAGCACCCCACTACCGTATCGGGGAGCTCATTCCAAACCCGCACCACTCTTGCCGCAAAACTACCGTATACCCGCGAGTTGGAGACGGTCAACTTCATCAGCTGACGCCGATTCGGTCGCCTCCCGCTCTGGCGAGATGGTGGAAGCAGCTGGAAAATACCACTCAACTCATCAGATTCCATGCCTACCAGTATCCTATAACAGAATAAAAGATCGAGTTCAATGCGGCGATACTCGAGAGACTGCATTCCGAGGATTGCGAGTCTCTCTTCGTATGCCATATCAAATGCAGGGTAACCTAGCTTGAGAAGAGAGAACCTACTGAACCTGTGTAGCACATCTGTGCGATGTCACCCTTCTGTGAAGGGGACCACACGACCGAGGCATACTCTAGAATAGGAAGACAATAAGAGTTAAACAAAGTGCAATAAGTTAGCGAGGGAAATGAACACGCGGCCGTGATTAGATATAAGATGCGATTAGCCTTCTTAACCATCTTAGAAATGTGGGCACGAGGAGAGGTCAGGGCTAATTTCTACACCAAGATCGCTTACCGAATCAGTTACCTTCTGCCGCTCCTGAAAGAAGGAGAGGACAATCATGGCGCATTTTGATCTGTAGATGCCGGCTCTTAGCTGAGGAGACCGACATTTGCCAGGTTTCTGACCAGCGGTCGATCTCCCCAACGTCCTGACCCAGCACCCAGAAACCAATCATAGGATCAACAATGGAACGACTGACTTTGAGATCATCTGCATACATAAGTGCGTCAGACTCCAAGTTGTCAGTAATGTCATTGATGAAAAAAATCTGCGAATTATTGAAGAATTCATCAAGTATTATTTTTGATAAAATTGAAAATAAACATTCCTGTTATTTTTTCTTATAAATTATAAATTATACATTCTTCATCTTACGTCTGCATCATTCCTTCTCACAGTACTATATACACAGCTATCCCAAAAAAGACGAAACCACCTTACACCAAACACATGAAACATCTCATAAACGAAACATGGATCATTTACGAATATTTTATTGCAACGATATCAACTCAATAGTGGGGAAAGTAGGGTAGGATGTGAGATGATAAGTGGAAGGGACTGTGCCGGGCGACTGATTAGGCAGCGTCGCGGTTCCTCTGCCACTCCTTGCGACGGGCGCACAGCCAGAAGAACTTCTGCTGGTACTTGAAGTTTCGGTTCACGTCTTTCTGATTCAGCATCTTCTCCGTGATCTTGATGTACTCATTGTCGACTGCCACGTATCCCTCCTTCAGATCCGTGTACCACGTGCCGATTTCCACCGGCTTGAACGTGTCGACCTTCTTGGAACCGGACTCGACCATGTGGCGATAGGCGAACGCCTTGTACTTGGAGTCTCCACCCGCGTCCACGAACCCAACGTGCTTGCCGTAGTACCTCGACTTGGAGTTCTTCTGCTCACAGAAGTTGAACTGCTTCGCGTCCAGCTGACCGTAGCTGATGCTGAAGCAGGCATGGCAATGAGCCCTTCGGGGGGAGGGGGGGGGGCGCACTCACTCGGTGAAGTCTTTGTGGAGGAGGAAGAAGTCCTTGCAGCGGGGCACCACGTCGCGGGAAGACGCGAACTTGGCGCACATGTCGTTCGGGTTCACCTTGCCGAACAGAAACTCGTCGTCGTGGTACGCAACGCCCACCATCGCGTGCTCATTCGTGTCGCCTTTCTGCAAATCATCGATAATCAAACAGAACACGACGGCGTCGCGCACTCACGTCATTGGGTCCTTTGGTGAAGAGCTTGATCCAGACAGAGTGTCCGAAGCGCTCGTGGACGGGCACGACTTTCTTGCGCTTGTTGGGGTCGTCGTTGAGCAGCGCGGCGATCTCCTTCTTCAACGTGTCGTCGACATTGGCGCTGATCGTGGTGGAGGCAGCGAAGTCGACACACCCGACCAGCAAGAGGAGGAGGTGGAGGGGGGAGTGGAGGGAGCGCATCCCGATCTGACCCGCCCATTCGCACCCGCCCTCTTGTACCACCCACGCACACGCTAATCGATATGCTTATCGAAACTCGACGGCGAGCTAATCGAATCGAATTTGGCAGGCTAATTGGGATGCAAATGGCGGGCGGGAGGTGAGCACGGAAGAATCGGGCGATCATTAGAAAGAGCCGCGCTGTTCGAGTCGAAACGGGAGAGACGAGCGACTCCCTTGCTGGATAGAATGCTGGTGCAGTTGAACAGCACTGGGGCGTCCTGGCGAGGTGGTCTGAGGAGAGATGATAGCAATAGGAAATCTGAGAGATGATGAAGGGAAGAAGAGAAAACGTGGATATGATAAGACAGAACGATTGCAATTTCCTTTACCAGGTTTTGAGTTCGAATACGGTGCTCTTAGCGTCTGATTTCGCACGATATTGCCTGTCTCTCCGTCTGTCTTCCTCGGATCTATCTCACCCACCCCACGAGTTGAGACAAGAACTATAGAAATTTGAGTTATTGAACAATTTCAAACAGAAAGAAGCGTTTGCTTTTTGACTGGCCCCTGTTTGGTAAATCGATCGATCGATAGGCTTCCGATCGACCGACGGCTAATTACAACCGGCGCCATTCGCGAGTACAATGGCTCACCGAACACTGTCTGCTCCTCGTCATATCCCACACTGTCTCACTCCTCCAACCGTCCGCACCCTCTCCAATCCCTCGATCTCTCTCTTCTCTCTGACCGCTGACCTCGTGCGCCTTTTGAGACCAGCCGCGCAATTTTTGTGCACTCCCATCCTCATTTTCCTCTTTCACCTGCGCTACACCTATGCAGTTCGCGAACTTTCCTCTGTTTCTTGTGTCTCGTGAATTGAACTTTGACTGCGGCGAAACCTTTGAAGGTCGTCGGTAGTCAAAGACCAAACACGACGATTGCAGGGAGTGAATAGGCAGTCCATTTATGCAACTCGTGTGTACTCAAACATTGCCGTAGAAGGCTTTCTGTTTGAGATGTGATGCGAGAGAGAGGGGAGAGAGTGTGTGTGATTGAGGAGGGCGCAGACGTGTACCTCGCCGGTCTTTCACGGCTGGGACTGTTTGCGCGCGTCTTGCTGACACCCGATGCACTCTCTCACTCCTACTCGAACCGCCACTGCCAAAACAATATTTTGTGTACGTCTTATCACAATTCATTCGCTTCCTTTTTCCAATATGCTGCATTTCACTCCCTTTGCATGGATGTGGATCGCAGAGTTTGTAATTTGTTTTGCATGTAATATTCATGGGGCGACTCACTGGCCGGCCTGCGGATGGCTTCTCTCTCCAGCCTGTGTGTTATTGATCCACCCGGGTGAGGAAAACGGGAGAGAGAGAGAGAGAGAGAGAGAGAGATTGGACACGCGAGTGACACTCTCATAGTGCCCCCATATATGAGTGATATATCCATGGAGTGGTTTTCGTTTCCTGCTGTTGACCTCTTCCTCTTTTTGTCCACGCCGTCCCTTCTCTTTTTGTCCCCCCTCCCCCCTCTCTCGTGCGTGCGTGTGGCCACTGTAATTACGCTCCCTTCTCGTCATCTTTTTGCTCGTCGCTGGTATGGCATAATCGAGGCTGGCAATGAGTGTCCGCTCTGTCTGCCGGAAACATCTGTGTATGAGCCAATTGACCCCTGCTCTATTGCTCGATGACCCGAAGCCTCGAAGCTTCTTCTTTCTGGACCACCGAATTCTGCCAGTCTCGCCCGCTGTTCTCTCGATGTTTTGGCGGTAGCCATCTGCCGTCTCATTTGCATCCATTTACATCATCTAGTGCCCGGTCATCTATCCTCCTTTGTCTTCCGCACGTCTTGATCCCGTCAGCGCGAGTCGATTGCATATTCCAAGCCTCCTCCGATCTAATCGCGCCCTCTCGTGATTGCATCTAATTTATGCGATTATGTCATGTACTCGTCTCTCATTTCGGATATTGCGTTCTCTCTCTCTCTCTCTCTCTCTCTCTCTCTCTCAGAGAGGGAACTCTGATTCGGTGCCAGCCGCATTGCCTATGCATGCGCGTTCTGTGCTTGTTATGCTAACACAATCCCGAAATGGATGGTTGCCGTCGTCGAGTGCCAGGTGTGCTGGTGAGAGACAGGTGACCCCGCGTCTCTGCCACCCGACCTCCTCACTCTGCTTCTCTCGTCTCTCGCCCTCGCTGACCCTGCCAGCTGTGTTCGAACAGCTGATTGCAATTGGCCTGAAACGATATATATCTGACAGGTCGAGTGGCGGATCCGCTTTTGGCGGTGTGTAAAGTGGTTGTACGGTTTGAATTCGCAGCGTACACTGCACACTGGCCCTACTCGATTCAACCTCATTTCTATGCGGTTTGCAAATGCACTTCTCGAATTTCCCTCGATTTTTTTCTCGCGTTTTCCGTGCGTGTCAGCTGCCATAGAGGTAGCGCGTTCTCTATCTTCCTCCTTTCTCTCCTCTATCTCCCCTCTCTCCTCTCGCTCAAAAGTTGCAAAATGTATCTCACCGCGTCGCATGCGTTACGCATTTTGAAACGAACCATTCATCTCGGTTTCTCCATGTTATGTGTCCCTTCTGTTGTGTTTACGACACGTACCGTCTGTTCTGGCTGCCTCTCCCGGGAGATGCGCTCCCCCATCTGTGCCTTCCATCGATGACCGCTCCCTTCCCCTCTCTCCCCTTCTCTTCCTCCCTCTCTCTCTCTCCCACTCTCTCCCTCTCTCCCTTGTTTCTCACTCGCTTCATTCAATTATGCCGCCTTCTCCGGGGGCCGCGGTACACTGTAACTCAATCCGGCGTCGGTTTGAGATTTGCCGTTGCATGTTGATGTACGATGTGCCCTCATGCTTCTATTTTCGCGTTCTCATGTGTCCATAGATGGTGTACGGTTTCGGCCCCACTTGTCTGCTGTTTGTTCACGTGTCGATTTGTGGAATGCACCTGTATCCACTGTCCACGCCTCCTCTTTCTCTCTATTTACTCTCTAAATCCGTCGAGAGTTGTTGCATGTTTGTCGACATTACGCACCGCATCGCAATTTCGAAATTCCTCTATTTTCTCCTCCTCTTCTTTCGTAAGTACATCGCTCCTTACCGCTGTATCGCGTTTCGTTTGAAGTGTTTTATTTAAACTGCTCTCTCTCTCTCTCTCTCTCTCTCTCTCTCTCTCTCTCTCTGCCTGCTAACCCCTCTCATACATATTGGAACGGCACGCACATTTTGCGCATATTTTTCTATGGCGGGAGCATTTTGACAAGTGTCTCCTGGCGAATGCGGCGACAAAATGCGCGCTTCTCTTTTTTTGGGCTGGAGCAAAGAAGTCCAAGAACGGCTGCCTCATGGGAGAATGGAGGCCAGCCGGACGACGTGAGAGCACGCAAAAACGAGAGGATAAGAGGCGAGAGAGGAACGAGAGAGTGTGAAGAGGGTGGAGGAACAGCGTCTTGAGCAGAAACAGAGGCGACTATTCTCGCTCTTTCTCTTCCAATTAGGCTGCTTGCGCACAAAAGAAGATGAGACTTGGACGAGGCGGACGCTGTTTTTGCAGCGAGGGGAATGGGACTTCCAGTCAGGATGAGTCGCCCCATCGCTCTCTCTCTCTCTCTCTCTCTCTCTCACTCTCTCTCTCTCTCTCTCTCTCTCTCTCTCTCTCTCTCTTCCTCCCTCTCTCCCCCTTTCTCATAAAGATGGAGCTCTAATACCTCGTTGAGTAATAAGCAATGGCGCATTTCCGTTCTCGTTTACGGGAGAACAGCTAATTTCAATCCGTCACAAGCATTCCCTTTCCATAATACCCCATTGCAGAATTGTGCACAGCCAAAGACTGACGGTGAAAGAACATCCACTTCCTTTCTTTCTTTCTCTCTCTCTCTCTCTCTCTCATGAGGTGTTCCCACTGCAGAGATGGAATTAGGCGCAGCCTCTCTGTAATTCATGGAGCCTCAGGCAATGAGGAAGGCTCATCTGAGGAAAAAACACTCTGGGTCCCACCGTGAGGCTCCTGAGTGTACAGGGGTATGGGATATCCGCGCAGATGATGATATATTCACACGAGTGCTAATCTCGGTTGTCGGGACGACGGCCAGAGAGTGCGGAGAGAGTATGGGAAAGTGAGAGAGACAGGGGACTGCAAAAAGCGAGAGAGGGAGAAGTGGGATATGATGGAACTCAGTGCCGCCCGTTCCCACCAGGTGTCTCTCTCACTCTACTCACTCCCCTGGGCCATTCGCAGTTGACCCGCGCTCAATCTTTGTTTCTTTTGCCTCGTCTGCTTCGCAATTGATTCGAGTCTCCACTTTTCATACCCATATTTGTCTTCCTTTGCCCCACTCACACACACTGTCATCTCACCATAAATTCTCGCTTTCATAGTCTTCTCTCTCTCTCACCAAATGTTGCGACGCGATTTGATGGATCACCATTATTATTTATGGCGCTGGAGTGATGATTTGCTGATACCATGCGTGTTTGCGTTCGTGATTGTTTAGTGTTCGCATCTCGTTGTTCACACGTTACCCTCTACTCTGATTTGCATGATCTCTTTCCCTCCCTCTTTCCATTCCTCTCAGTCCCTCTCTCCCTCCCACTTTCCATTACTCTCTCTCTCTCTCCCTCTCTCTCTCTCCCCCCTCTCTCTCCCTCTCTCCCCTACCGACTGATCTACCACTAATCCACTTGTCGCGCGTCCGTCCCCGTTTCTATGGAGAGCCTCCTGCCCCGATATTCTTTTTGCCCCGTCATGGTTTCTTTTATCTTCTACTGCACCTCTCTATCGTCTCTCTCTCTCCCTCTTTAGTCCCCTCTCTCTATTTTGTAAACGGATCCCTTCTGGGATGATCCCTCAAAAAACATTTTCGCTTGCGCATTTCCACCACATTTGCGCAAAAGCGTTTAAATTGCCGTTGCTGATTCATTGTCGCCCATAAACACTTTCGCAACTCTCACAATACTCGAGTTTTTTTTTCTCTTTTGACCCTCATCTCTCTCTCTCTCTCTCTCTCTCTCTCTCTCTCTTTCTCTCTCTTTCTCTCTCTCGCTCTCCGGGGAATCGATTGCCGCCAATTTGGATGAAGAAATAGCAACAAGTGTGGTTGGTTGGGGGGGGGGGGCGGCGCGGTCTCTGTTCTTTTCCTGTCCCGAGAATGAGACGTTTATTGTTTCTGGCAGGTTTCTCATCTATTTGTCCATCTCTCGCAGTGTCTCATTCACTTTTCGAGTATGTCCGATGAATCAATCTCGCTATTTCCACACCACTTTCCGATCATGTCGTGTTTTGGCGCAGCAGTGTTTCCAATTACTCACCGTGTGCAATGCGCGAATTGGGTCTCTCTCTCTCTCTCTCTCTCTCTCTCTCGGCCTTGAAACGTAACAAACCGTGCGGTCTCCCCATTGAATAGCCGTGTCCAGCGCCCCGCAATCCTCCATTATTTCGCGATTAGGTGTGGTTTATACGTGCGTGCTCGCCTTGCATCTGCGAGCCTATGTTTGTCCATTCCACCCATCCTCCCCTAATTTACAATGTCCCCCTCTCTCTTTTCTCGCGTTTTACTAGGCTGTTCGATTTCACGGCACGCGATCGCCCGCCTTCTGTCTCCCTCTTTATCTGTCAGCCTCTCTCGAATGCCTTTGATGTTCCTCCGTGTTTATTCCTCCCATCCGGCCAAAGAGAGGCAAAGTGCGTTTCGATTCCCTCCCCCCCTCTCTCTCTGTCTCTCTCGATCGATGTCCTATGCGTGCCACCCGTTTCGAGGGTGGAAAATGCGTGAGGCGAGAAGCCATGGTCTTCCTCCACTAATCCGCTTCCTGTCTCCCCCTGACCCCTGCAAGATTTCCATGCTGCTCATGTTCACGTGTTTTCGCTATTTTGTGTTATTGTTATTTTATCTCCAGTTCCATCTCTCTTTTGCGCTCTCGCCTCGCCTGCTCCTTATTTCACCACTGTTGTTCTTCCGATTCCGTCCCACATTCTCATTTCCCTCTACTCGTCTTATACCGTTCCCCACTCTGCCTCTCTGCCATCTACTCTGCTTCTCTGTCCTCTGCACATGTCCTTTCGGGATCAGGCTCCCTTGATGTCGGGCTGTGCAGCTGCCGCCTGGAAACAGTGGATGAGGCTCGAGTGTGACGAGAGAGCGTGGCGAGTGGAGAGGGTGCAGAGGGCGGATCCATTCCCATTGGGGGGCTAATCAGGGCGTCCGAAGAGCCGCCCGTCGCTCTCTTTTTTTCCCTCTCGCTCTCGCTTCTCTGCTTCGCTCTCCTCTGGTCCCATTCTCTCTCGGCGCGGATGCCCTTCTAATTTGGATTCTCGCATGTGCATTTCATGTACATTACCGAGCCTCTCGCTTCCTTCTCTCGCTTCCTCTTTTTGTCAATCGAGAGGGTTTTTGTTCTTTCGGGCGCAGAGAGAGATTGGCGTTCCATTTCGGAGCCTCCTCTCTCCCCGCGCAATGACACCGTATACCCTCGTCTCATTGGCATGCCAGTCTCCACCACGTCATCCATTACTTGTGTTTTGTGTTCAATGATCATTCCATTTATTTCTTTAAACTTTTCACATTGATTTTCCAATTTCATATTTATTTCCACGCATCACTTCCTATGTCGCCTTCAGAAGTAGTTATTCTCTCTCTTCTTTTGTATGTCTCACTCAGTCTCTGCGAGTTGCCAAGTCCACTGCTTCGCAAGTGGCGTGCCAGAAAAAATCTCTGCAAAAACACGCTTCGGGAATGTCTGTGACAGCGACATTATTCATAGCCCCTTCCTCCTTCTGAGCCGTCTCTTTTTATCCATTCCCCTCTATCCTCTTTCGCTCTTATTCTTGATTATCTTCGAAATCCATTCTTTGTTTGATAGTTCTATCGCTACCGTTTGATCCTACGAGAGTCAATTCTTAATCTCAGATATACTTCGCGCACGCAAGTTTTCGTTGAAATTAAAATTCGAATTTGAACTGAACTTATGGATTGTAGAGGTGCCCATTTTCGTGCCAGTGGCTTGGCCACATCTACTCACCCATCGGTCTCGCAGGGTACCGCGAACCGACCAACACCACACATACTAGGAATCTATTTATAAGGTACGTTTCCATCGCGCCATGTCTTCTTGTTCCTCTTACTCTTGCTCATACCTCAGCCTCTTACTCATCTCCTTATCGCGCCCGATCTTTCCCATTTCCTAGTCCTCACTTTATTCCCCGTGTTGTATTGACGCGTCTGTTTTTCTGCATACTTTCTTATCTCTCTTGCCGCAGCGCGCAGCTTCTCAAATCTTCTTGCGTTCTAATCTACTTCTTGTGCAACGCGTCTTTTCTGTTATTCGCCATTGTTTGCATATCAACTACGTTCTGTTTTCATTTTCTTATTTTTTTTTGTCGAGATTACTCTCTTTCACTTGACAAATACATGGTCTCACTGTTTGTGTATCGTAAACTCGCGCGCATCGCATTCGCCTAGCCTGTCTCCCACTTCTCTATTGCCTTTTCGAACGTTCATCGATTCTCGCTCGCTTCATTTCATTTTCAATCTCCTCTCTCCAATCCAGCCATATTGTTATTGATCTATCAAAACATGTAATATTGTTGTTTTCTAACTTTTTTGTTCGAAATCTTGCTCTGAAAATCTCTATCCAAGCTAAATGAAATCAGGCGCTCGCTATCTATCACAGTTGTGAAGTTTTGTATCGCATCTCCTCCCCCATCTATTCCTCTTCTCGCTCGCTCTCTTGCTCGCTTTCTCTCTCTCTCCCTCTCACACGCTCTCTCTCTCCCTCCCTCCCTCTCTCTCTCTCTCTCTCTCTCTCCTCGCATCCCGCATCTCCGTATATGCCTTGCGTGCCTATCGCCCTGTGTAAACATTTCGTGCCATTTCGAGTGTTGTCTTATGTTCTTTTCGAATCCTCGTCTTTACGATTTTCTGACTGAGTGTCGTCTAGTCGCATCATCTCCATACGCATTATAGTATTGCCGCAGCATCTATTCTCTCTCTCTCTCTCACTCTCTATTTCCTTTTCCACCCTTGTTGTGAAGGCCTTTTCCGTGCTTTCCCGATACGATGTGACAGCTCACACATTGGAAATTGCACCGGTCAGCAAAAAAGTTTCGGGAGAATTGGTTGTGTCGGGCCCGATTCGCATGTTGATTCCATCGATTGCCGGATTTGTACATTGTCGCACCATGTATTGACAAGGGAGAGTGTTATCACTTACTATCTCCCACTATCATGTGTCAATCTGTCAATCAAGTACCCTAAAAATTCTCTCCGTTTATTTTTTTCACAATCATCTTCCCCTTCTCAAAGTGAGAACGCATCTATCATCACGCTACTTTCACAATAGCTCTCTCTCTTCTCTCTCTCTCTCTCTCTCTCTCTCTCTCTCGTTGGCTGATTCACTTTCCCTCAGGGATCGATGTCGTGTTTCAAATGTCAAACAAACAACCACTGCACTGATTGACCAGTTGTCTGAGGATGTTGTGTTCAACACGCATTCAACACATGCGCCGCTCTCTGATCACAATCTCGATTTTATGGAGGTAGTAAACCCGGCGTGATTCGCACGCTGTGTGCCCTTGGAGGTACTGATCGAATCGTCTCGGTATCGGCCCAACTCACACTCACACAGTCGAATTTATGCGGTCACTGAGCTGTTTTTCCCCTCTCACCCACACGCATTTTCAATTCCTACGTGTCGACTCGCATATGTCACTCGTTTATTCAAGGTTTTCCCCGTCCCTGATTCGGTGATTAGTTACAATTGCGTGTGCTGAAACCGGTACCATTTCGCTCCTTTGCTTTTATGCTGGAACGCACAAAAATACTAGTAGAAAAGAAGGCAGAGAGGCGTTGCTTCTTCCTCCATAATTCTGTTAGCGCGTAATTCACTTAAAACTTAGAAGTCGTGTAGTTGAGTGTTGTTGTTTTTCTAGACTGGAATTGTATTTGCTGAAAAAAATTTTTGTTTCATTTCTTGCAACTATTCGTAATTTTGTATTCGTAATCAATGTTTCAGTCGTATCTTCTAAATTATAATTCAAACTAACTCCAAAATCAATGATATTCGAAAAATTTCAAACTTGGTAATGACACGCAAAAAACGTAGTCATATTATTCATAATTCCTCATTGGGTATGCAAATACTGTTTGTCTCACACTCTCGAGAGATGGGTACGATTTATCTGACGGCGCGATCGGGAGCCACTGAGTGATGCACTCACTATGCAAATGTTGATCAGGCCGCCCCCTCACCTCTCTTTCTCTCTCATCCTCTCACTCTCTCGCGGTGACTCACTCTCACTCACTACCCATACGACTCGACCCCCACACTCACTCTACCCAAATCATGTTTCACCCACCATTCTCTGTTGTTGATTCGAATCGATCAAACACACACACCCAAACAATAGTGTTCCGGTGTTTAATCGTCTTTTCGTTGACGATGAATCCTCTTTGAAAATGTTTTATTCTTATTTCGGACCACCCAGTGGCGCCGGAAGCGCCTGATAGTGTGCCACTGGGGAGAACACAGACGACTGCCCGATTTGATATATTGACTGGTTTCGCGCACATCGCTCTATTTGCAATTTCACGCGGCAGTCACTGTGTTGCTGTGATGTGATATACGATTCTCGGTCGACTGCTCCCCTGCCTATATCCGACCCCGCGTGCATCGCAAGAGCCCATTAAACAATGCGATATACTGGTAATCCTCTCTCTCTCTTCCCACTCCAATTGATCCAATTAGCATTGGCTCTGTTGGCCCGTGTCATCTTTCCAAGTGCGTGCCGCTTTCAATTACAGTGTGAAGTGGAAAAACCGTTTGTCGCATCGCGCCTTGGGTCGACCGCGGTCGTTGATTGATTCGACCCCTGTCTGTATGCCCCTGTGTTCTTGTACTCCCGATGAAACATGCATTCGGTGGTGTTTGCGCAGCTGCCAGCCAGCCTGCCAGCCTGTTGCCAGCCGAGTGTCTCCCATCCTCCAATTCGAATCAATGTGTTTGATTTGCTGTCAGCCACGACACTCTTTCGCTAACGAGTATCAAATTCCGTGCTTCTTGCAGTAGAGCTGAAGAAGTTTTTGTCGAGACATACGAGAGCCCTTCATTATCTTTCGATGACAGTTTGTGGTGGTGTACTGGTGTGTGACTACTTGCTCTTGTGCTGATTGCGTGATATCCGATCAGTGCGCGAGAGTGGAGGCAGAGCAGAACAAACACGCGGAGGGCCTCTCCAGTCCGCACTCGCGCGCTCAACCCGTGAGACATTCGATCGGCTTGCGTGGTTCAGAGACCTTCCTGTCCCCCCCCCCCCTCCCCTCTTCCCATAGCGACCGTCGTGTGATCCATTACATCACAATATCCCCCCCTCATTCCTCGAATTACATGTATCTGTGCGCGGCGCGGGCATCTCTGGCTAATCCGCAGTCGCGGCTCTGTCAATTGGGCTTATCGGGCGCGTGCATTGTGCCCCCTCTGTGTGTGGGGTCAGGGCGCGCGATAGCCCGCACCTGCTCCTTCCTCCTACAGGCTGTCCCTCTTCCAAAATAGAGAGAGACACGCGCAATCGCTGCGCATTTGTCTCTCCACGTCCCCCTCTCTCTCTCTCCTTTGAATTGAGTCATCATTCAACGGCCTGGGAACGCTTGATGCACAGCAACCTTCTTTTTGTCGTCTTGCCATATTCGATGTCTTTCTGTGGGGCTTGGTTTATAGGATGTGCGAACGAGGCCGGCTCTTGTTTCTGGGCTAACGCTTTGCAATGGCAGCCGCCCTCTGGTGCTCTCTCTTCCGTGTCACCTGTTCTTTCCATTCGCATAGGATACGCGTCCTGACCCCTCTCTCCCCCTCCTCCTCCCTCGCAAATCCTATTCTCCCACTCCTCACACCTACCCCTGTTTTGCCCAGGACTGAAGTGTGTTCCCTTATTCGGGTACGGAATATACATTCCTCACTCAGTTGTTGTCTTCTTGTTTCCGTCTCTCTCACTCTCTCCGGCGTTTTGGAACCTACTGTGAATAGCATGTGTCTCTTCTCTTCTTTTTTCTCTCTCGGTAATGCATATTTGGAATGTTTCGAGTGCCTCTGTGTAAGCTGGCCCTCCCGATTCCCTCAGGGGGAGGGGCAGAGCGCAGGGCGACGAGGGTTGGTGTGCCAGCGAGAGACGCAGAGACGGCAGCGATCGATGGCAATGCTGCCTCTCTCTCTCCCTCCCTCTTTCCCTCCTTCTCCCTCACACTCGCCTGTTTCTCTCTCCCTCTAGTGTATTGCTCTTTCGCCCAAGCGACGATTCGAACTCAGCCCGCAGCCCCGCTCTCACACTCACTTTTTGCAGCGTGTCGCTCGGTCGCGTCGTCGTCGTCGCCGCGCGACTATTCGCCCCTTCCACCCGCGAATCGCGTTTGATACAAGATGAGCGACAATGGAGCGGCCGCGCCGCCGCCTCCCGAGGAGACGGGAGAGCAACAACAACAGAAGGTGAGTCTCTCTACTTGTTTATCGACACGGTTCACACTGTCGCTTTCAGAGTGAGGGGAGCGCGTCGTTTCTGCGTGCGGCCCGCGCCGGAAACCTCGACAAGGTCAGCCCATACCTCGATTATTCTCTCTCGTTTTTGTGCCTCTCTCCCACTGTGTTGCCAGCCGGCTGGGAGTGATTAATCAGCGAGTGTGCGTGCTCTCTGCGAGACTTCCAAAACATGCCTGTTACGGAGTGGACTTGCAGGTTCTGGAGCTGCTTCGCTCGGGCACCGACATCAACACGTGCAATGCGAACGGTCTGAACGCGCTGCACCTGGCGTCGAAGGAGGGCCACCACGAGGTGGTCAGGGAGCTGCTCAAGAGGAAGGCCGCCGTCGACGCTGCCACCAAGGTACGCCGCCTTTTTTGTTTTCGTTTTGTATGGCTATTTTGAATACGCCTGTAATGAGCTGTCATTTTGCTTCCGTAATTGCGGGGAGCTCTTTTGTTTGGGGCGTTCTCGATATTGGGAACAGATGGTTGAGGGTGGAATAGGAAGGAAGAGAACGCGCGAGGACAGATGGGACCAGTGCGCACTGATTTATGAATAGACTGATGAGAATGCGATTGTTTGTAGTGGAAAAAAGTGGGTGACGGCGTGACGTTTCAGAAGGGCAACACGGCGCTGCACATCGCGTCGCTGGCCGGACAACAGCTCATCGTCACCATCCTCGTAGAGAGTCAGTCGCCGTTTGATTGCGCATAATCGGCTGAGTATCATGTCGGATTTTCAGACGGTGCTAATGTGAACGTGCAGTCTCTGAACGGCTTCACGCCGCTGTACATGGCGGCGCAGGAGAACCACGAGGAGGTGGTGAGGTATCTCCTCCTCCACGGAGCCAACCAGGCACTCTCCACTGAGGTACGCCATGAACTAATTGTGTCACTGTTGAAATGTGTTGTAGTTGAGTATCTTTTTTTGTTAGTAGGGAATCCTGGGTTGAGTAGTTGCATACGTGCGCTTTTGTATCGATGTTGATGCGTGTGATGCGTGTCGCTTTGTTTTCCCAGTGCGGCTCTGTCGTTTATGTGGGCTCCATTATAATGACTTATTCGGGGAGAGAGAGAGAGAGAGAGAGAGAGAGAGAGAGAGAGAGCAATAGTAGTGCCTCTAGTGCGCGATCGATGCTCGAAACTAGCGGAAAGAGTCCCGGGTCGGACGGAGAAAGAGAGAGAGAGAAATAAACCAAATTTGTGTTGACTCGAGCCTGGCAGTCCGCCAACAAAGCCGGCCCATTAGACGAAATCGAGAAGACGAGTTCGGTCGGCGAATTCGACTCTTGCTCCTCCCGCTTCTCTCTCATTTGACAGAACGGCACGCACCCGCATAGAGTGTATTACACAACCGACGCCTCATTTGCATATCTGGGAAAGAGAGAGAAGGGGGATAGAAGAGGTCCCCGGGGACAGTGGGCGACATGAAATGGTTTGGACATGGATGTGGAAAGTGATGGATGGGTGAGAGGCAGAAAGGGAGTGAGTGGAGTATGTGCAGATGGTAGTGATGGTATTTGCAGGACGGCTTCACTCCTCTGGCGGTGGCCCTCCAGCAGGGACACGACCGCGTAGTCGCCATTCTACTCGAGAACGACACTCGCGGAAAGGTGAGCTTGTTGATTGTTGTCGTTTGTTCATTTGTTCACATAATCCCTTGCAGGTCCGTCTGCCGGCGCTGCACATCGCAGCCAAGAAGGACGACACAAAGGCCGCCACTCTTCTACTCCAGGTATTTTCAGTTCCTTTGAGATTGGCTCCATTTCCTGTGTGTGAATTCCGCGCGAATGCGCATTCTGCCATGCAAGGCAAGTGACCTGGAAACACGGCGGATACAGCCAATTATGCGCTGATTATGGGAGATGTTTGTTTTTGCAGAACGAGCACAATGCGGACGTGACGTCGAAGAGTGGCTTCACTCCCCTCCACATTGCTGCCCACTATGGCAACGAGAACGTGGCTGCTCTCCTACTCGAGAAGGGAGCCAACGTCAACTACCAGGCGCGGCACAACATCAGGTCCGCACACTGTTCCTTGGTCCTGCAATTTTGAGGGGCTAATCGCGTTATGCGGCCGATTGTTTCTTGGGGTGGCTGTGCAGCTGTGTCTCTTTTCATTCGAGGGGCACTTCTGGCCCCCGCGCGAGCGAGCCAGCCTCAATAGGATATGCATGACAAGAGAGGGGAAGGAGGACGGATGAGGCTCTCTTTTTGGAGCCGCGCGAGCCGACCGAAATCCGAGTAGAGAGAGAGAGAAAGAGAGGGTGTGTTTCCTATTTGGGAAGAGGCCAAGTGTGTGTACCCGCGGCGACTTGTATAGTGGACGCCTTCCGAGTGAGAGACGAGGGCCAGTCGTGTTTATGTCCCCCTCCACCGCTCGTCGCATGCTAATCCACACACCCACTTGTGTGTATAGATTCATGTATCTTGCAAAATCTCTGCCGAAATCCTCTGGGGAGAGATCGTTCGTTTTGCCAGGCGACGGAAAGTGCGCGATGGCGACTGGCGGCAGCCAATAAACCACACGCTCATAAAACGTTTCCGCGCGAACTCTCCTCTCTTGTGGGAGGGTTTTTTTTTGTGCGGGAGAGCGACTGCTTCTCTCTCTCTCTCTCTAACGGAATCAATGCGAAAGTGGCTGGGCGCGCGGAAGGGCTATTGAATCACCATGAAATGAGGCTACGCAAGGCTAAGGATCATTGCGAACCGTTATCACAAGAATCTTCTTTATCATAAGGAAACATTATGAAAATTATTGAACACATATTATTAATTGCCTTTTTAGTCCGCTGCACGTGGCGACGAAATGGGGAAGGGCGAATATGGTCAATCTGCTGCTGGCGAATGGGGCAATCATCGACAGCCGCACCCGAGACCTACTCGTCAGTTGCTTTTTTACTAGTTTGCTTGTTCATTTACTTGTTTACATGTGTATCGTTAGGGTATATCTTGCTTTGCAGACCCCTCTTCACTGCGCTGCCCGGTCTGGCCACGACCCGGTGGTCGATCTACTTCTCGAGAAGGGAGCTCCCATCTCGGCAAAGACAAAGGTGCGCACTCTTCCATGAGCTCGTTCGAATTTTACGACCTCGATGACTTATCGTTGTGCTGGAGAGTGGCGGCTTCCGGGGTGGTTGAGGGATTGGATGATTTCAGAACGGACTCGCCCCCCTTCACATGGCGGCGCAGGGCGACCACGTCGACTCGGCACGCATCCTACTCTACCACCGCGCACCCGTCGATGACGTCACCGTCGACTACCTGACGCCTCTGCATGTGAGTGGAGAGAAGATGAGAGAGAGAGAGAGAGAGAGAGAGAGAGAGAGAATCATCTTCTTCAGGTGGCCGCTCACTGTGGTCATGTGCGTGTGGCGAAGCTGCTTCTGGATCGCAATGCCGATCCGAATGCGCGCGCCCTCAATGGATTCACTCCCCTTCACATAGCCTGCAAGAAGAACCGCATCAAGGTGATTTACTTACTTGTTTGTTGATATGTTTACATTTGTCAACCGTTTATTTACAGGTCGTGGAGCTTCTGCTGAAGTACCACGCTTCTATCGAGGCGACCACCGAGTCGGGCCTGTCTCCGCTCCACGTGGCTTCTTTCATGGGAGCGATCAACATAGTGATCTATCTGCTGCAGCAGGGCGCGAATCCCGACTGCGCGACCATCCGCGGAGAGACGCCGCTCCACCTCGCAGCCAGGGCAAACCAGACGGACATCGTCAGGGTGCTGCTGAGGAACGGAGCCAAGGTGGACGCGCAGGCCAGGGAGCTCCAGACTCCGCTCCACATCGCCTCCCGCCTCGGAAACACGGACATCGTGGTGCTGCTGCTGCAGGCGGGCGCGGACCCCAACGCAGCCACCCGAGACCAGTACACCCCACTGCACATTGCGGCCAAGGAGGGACAGGAGGAGGTCGCAGCCATCCTTCTCGACCACAACGCCAAGAAGGACCTGCTCACCAAGAAGGGCTTCACTCCCCTCCATCTGGCAAGCAAGTACGGCAACGTGGAGGTGGCGAGGCTGCTGCTGGAGAGGGGAACGCCCGTCGACATCGAGGGAAAGAACCAGGTCACTCCACTCCACGTCGCAGCGCACTACAACAACGACAAGGTAAGAGAGAGAGAGAGAGAGAGAGAGAGGAGAGAGGAGAGGAGAGGAGAGGAGAGGAGAGAGAGAGAGAGAGAGAGAGAGAGAGAGAGGGGAAGGTGGTACCGTTCGTTGTAGGTTGCTCTGTTGCTGCTCGAGAATGGCGCGTCTGCCAAGGCGGCTGCCAAGAACGGCTACACGCCCCTGCACATCGCAGCCAAGAAGAACCAGATGGACATTGCCGGAACACTCCTACAGTACAATGTGAGTAGAGTTGTGTGAGAGTGTTTTCATCATTCCACCTCCCTCTGTGTTCAGGCGGATCCGAACGCCAAGTCTCGCGCCGGCTTCACTCCTCTGCATCTCGCGGCGCAGGAGGGACACAAGGACATGAGCGCGCTCCTCATCGAGAGTGGATCCAACGTGCGTTACTTTCTTTTCTTTTTTGATTGATCGTTTCCATTGTCTCCTCTCTAGGTTGGCGCCACTGCGAACAACGGTCTGACGGCGATGCACCTGTGTGCGCAGGAGGACCGGGTGCCGGTGGCAGAGGAGCTCGTCAAGCACAACGCAGACATCAACCCCCAGACCAACGCCGGATACACGCCACTCCACGTCGCCTGCCACTTCGGACAGATCAACATGGTAGGTGTTGGTGATCAGCTATCAGTAGCTATCAGCATGGTCACGGCGCAACGACGTTGTTTCACGCGCGATTTTGTCTCGGCGTGTGGCCGTCATTCCATCACGCCACGCTTTTCCCGAAATCGCGCCGCGTGAAATGAACGCGCGGCAAAAGTCTCGAATTCGAGAATCCCGAAATAACGCCCGTGGTAGTTGGAGAAGTCAGAAACAGAACACGAAACAACGCCGCCGCGCGTTCATTCGGGATTGGAGAGATGAAGCGACCGGTGGGCCGTGATAATTGGAAAATTATGCAATTTGTTTCGATAATGCCACATGATTTGTCTCATTTCTCAACCGTCTCATTTATGAGAAAGGCAATGAGGAGGCCGTGCATGGGATGCAGGCGTTTCGAAATGACGCGCGATCCCGAACTAACGCTTTCGCGAATCTCGAATGAGCGGCAGCGTGATATCACGCTTTGCCCGTCAAAAATCCCGAAACAACGCGCGCCGGTCAGCGCGCGTGGCATGGGCGTGCAATCACGCCGCTCATTTCTCGCATTCGAGAATCCCGAATCAACGCGCCGCGTTGTCTCGTCTCGAAATGACGACGCGCGTGATCGCGCGTGGCGCCGTGACCAGGCACTAGCTATCAGTGTTGAGTTTGATTTCTTTTTTTAGGTGAAATTCCTCGTGGAGCATGGAGCGAACGTGTCGGAGAAGACTCGTGCCGGGTACACTCCTCTCCATCAGGCCGCGCAACAGGGACACAATCACTGCGTGCGGTATCTGCTCGAGAACGGAGCCAGCCCCAACGAACAGACTGCCGTGAGTAGAAGAAAGAGAGATAGAGAGAGGGAGAGGGAATGAGAGATAGAGAGAGAGAGAGAGAGAGAGCGATGTGCATTCATTCCCATTTCAGAACGGCCAGACTCCTCTGTCGATCGCGCAACGCCTCGGCTACGTATCTGTGGTGGAGACGTTGAAGACAGTGACGGAGACGACTGTCATCACAGAGACCACCACTGTCTCCGAGGAGCGATACAGGCCGCAGAACCCCGAGGCTATGAACGAGACCATGTTCTCAGACTCGGAGGATGAAGGAGGTATGGTAGTGGATGTTGGGGCATGGAAACGTTTGTGTTTCAGGCGACGACCACCACGCTGCGGCGTCTCACGCCAAGGACTTCAACGACTCCCTGACGGCTGGCCTGCAGGATTCGACTGGAGTGCACATGATCCACACTGGAGAGCAGGTGAGAGAGGGGGAATTGCTGTGGAGAGTAGGTCAGCCTGGCTGGACACGACTTCTTTCGACGGAAGAGCAGATGTAAAGTGGCTCTCTCGCGCGCGCAAAAAGAGTTGAAACGACCAGCGAATCACTCGCTTAGCAGTCGGGGCGGGAAGCAGTGGTTTTGGAGAGGATGAATAGTGTGAGGCTTATGGAAGGCTGGTGTCGCTCTGGGATTATGACTTATGCACGCGCGGGCAGACTGCTAGCTAGCCAGCCGGCGAGACGAGAACACACCACTCCCCTATGAGGTCCGCCCCAGAAGAGAGGATCCACTTTCACTCTGCCTGGGAAGACCCTTCCGGCAGCGAGCGAGCGACCATCGCACTTTCACACATCCCCTCCACACACACTCTCTCTCTCACTACTCTCTGGCGGCACGCTTATTCAATTCACGTTGCCAGATGCGCCTTTATGCTGGCGCGTAGCCGCTGCCGTTTTGACAACACACACACACTCTGTGTTTATTGATCAATCGTCTATCTGTGATGCGTTTCAGTTGCTGAACAGAAGTGCGGAGATGGAAGCTGCTGTGATGCAGCGAGAGCCCATCGCCAAGGCACAGCGGGAGAGCTACCACCAGGTGAGTCTTGTTTCTTCCTAGTGCGTATTCGTCGAAACAATAAGAACCAGCTCTCAAATTATTTTTTCACGTGTTATGTTTTTGTTTGTTTGTTTTACTTATGGTACCCCTTTTAGGCTGCTGCGCCTGTTGGACAGTCTGGCCACGAGAAGCCTTCGACTCGCAACATGCACGAGCAGCAGTTCTCGCCGGTGCCCATCAACGGGGCGGGACACAACGTGGACGACCTGGACGCCCTGATCAGGAAGGCGCAGGCACAGCCCCTCCAGTCGGCAGACTACAACGCCCATCTCGACGCAGCCATCCCAGACAACATCCCCATCGGACACAACGTCGCACAGCCCAGGTACGCCCGCGTGCATACCACTCATTCTGGCATGCTCTCCATAACTCGAGTGCCCTATTAATGATAATCTTGTTATAGCAAGCTGCAACACAAGACGTAAGTTGCTACTAATCTGTCGTGTTGTGTGAAATGGTGTAACCCTGGATGTGAGCCTCGTTGTCGTCCTCTTGTCTGTGTATCTTCCCCTTGCATGTCTCCCCTCTGTGACACACACGGATGCTGGTCGTCCTGGTGTTTTGTGACTAATGTTTTCACATCCCGGACTGCTAACCCCCGCGAGCGTGAGAGTGATTGATCCATTGAACTGATGCCAGTGGGCGAGAGAGTGCGTGAGAGAGTAGGCCGTAACGAGAGCGGCAGACACTCGTGGGAGTCGAGAATTACATAAACATGACGGATCTCGCCTCTCGGCGACATCTGGTCATTGTCTCCACTTTCACTTGATCCCTTCGACTAGTATTCTAATCGACAGCCGGAGCTATGACGTACGTGTGAGAGTGACAGTGACCTCTAACCTCCCTGTATCTCAGTTTCCATCCCTCCCTCCACCCTGCATCTCGTTGTGAATAGCACCTTCTGTAGTTATGTTGTCCCCCGCCCCTTCCTCCCTCACCCTCCTCTTGCAGCTTCCTCATCTCCTTCTTGGTGGATGCTCGTGGAGGGGCGATGCGTGGTTGCCGCCACTCTGGCGTGCGCATCATCATCCCACCCCGCAAGGCAGCCATGCCCGTGCGCGTCACCTGCCGCTACCTGCGCAAGGTACCTATCCGTCTTTCTCGTTATCTTTCAACCCGACTATTCAGGACAAGCTGGCGCACCCGCCGCCGCTCTCGGAGGGCGAGGAGCTGGCGTCGCGCATTCTGGAGATGGCGCCCGCGGGAGCCAAGTTCCTGGGTCCGGTCATCCTCGAGGTACCGCACTTCGCGTCTCTGCGCGACCGGGAGAGGGAGATCGTGATCCTTCGATCGGACGACGGGCAGCACTGGAAGGAGCACCAGCTGGAGGCTACGGAGGACGCGGTGCAGGAGGTGCTCAACGAGTCTTTCGACGCGGAGGAGCTGGCGGCCCTCGACGATCTGCACACTCCCCGCATCACTCGCATCCTCACCTCCGACTTTCCTATGTACTTCGCTGTCGTCACTCGCGTCCGGCAGGAGGTTTGTTCATTTGTTTTTTTTTGTTGTTTGTCATATTTTAATCATTATATTTCTAGGTGCACTGCGTGGGGCCTGAGGGCGGTGTGATTCTTTCGTCAGTGGTCCCTCGAGTGCAGGCCATCTTCCCGGACGGCTCGCTCACCAAGACGATCAAGGTGTCTGTGCAGGCGCAGCCCGTACCGCAGGAGATGGTGACCCGCCTGCACGGCAACCGCGTCGCCGTCTCTCCCATCGTGACGGTGGAGCCGCGCCGGCGCAAGTTCCACAAGCCCATCACCCTCTGCATCCCCCTGCCACAGTCAACCAACAAGGGCATGCTCACCCAGTACAGTGGCCAGCCCGGACAGGAGCCGCCCACGCTCCGCCTCCTCTGCTCCATCACTGGAGGATCGGCGCCCGCTCAGTGGGAGGACATCACCGGCACCACCCAGCTCACCTTCACCGGAGACGAGGTGTCGTTCACGACGACGGTGTCGGCGCGCTTCTGGCTGATGGACTGCCAGACGCCGAGGGACGCTGCAAGGATGGCGCAGGAGGTGTACAACGAGGCCATCTCCATCCCCTACATGGCCAAGTTCGTCGTGTTCGCCCGCCGCACGTTCCCCGTGGAGGGACAGCTGAGAGTGTTCTGTATGACGGATGACAAGGAGGACAAGACCCTCGAGAAGCAGGAGCACTTCCGCGAGATCGCCAGGAGCAGAGATGTAGAGGTGCGTTGTCATGTGGTCAGTCGAGAATCAATGAATGTGTTGTTTCAGGTTCTGAAGGGCAAGCACCAGTTCCTGGAGTTTGCCGGCAACCTGGTTCCAGTGACGAAGAGCGGAGACCAGCTCAGCCTCTATTTCCTGCCATTCCAGGAGAACCGACTCGCATTCATGGTCAAGGTGAGCAATATACAAACTTCATCATTGAGTTTTGATATTCATTGGTGTGTTTTCAGACTCGCAACAAGGAGGACCCGGAGGCTGCGTCGGAGGGCAAGATCGCTTTCCTTCGCGAACCGAAGATGCGTGCCGAGTCGCTGCCCCCGCAGGCCCCGATCTGCACCCTTGCCATCTCCCTGCCCGAGTACACTGGAGAGGTCCCCTCGCTCAAGGTAGAGAAGAAGGACATGACTCCCTTCACCCAGAAGTATGCCGGATCTCTGGACGCCGACCTCCCGGAGAGCATTGTCCACCCCACTGTGCTGAAGGCAGTGGGCGGTGACTGGCAGCGTCTGGCGCGCGCGCTCGGCCTCCCTCACAAGGACATCCAGCACATCCGCCACAACTACGTGGGCCGCGAGCTGCCGCAGGTGCTGAGGGTGTGGCTGCACCTGAAGAAGGACGAGGCCACCCCGGACGCACTCGACAACGCGCTGCGCCGCATCGGAAGGGACGACATCGTGCGCTCGATCGCGTACGGAGAGCCGGATGACCTGAACAGCTACGCCATCAACGGAGCCACTCCCAGCCCGGCTGTCGGGAAGCGCAGCGACCGCGCCACTCCCTCCCGCAGCAGCCCACCCACGTCGTCGGCCTCGTTCCAGGAGAGTGTGGTGGAGCAGGCGAAGAGACACGACCCCGTCCAACACGCCACCATCGTGCACGAAGCGAGCCCCACCAGCAGCCAGGAGAGGGAGAGGCTGCAGGAGGTGGCAGAGGACGAGGAGGCCCCCGTCAGCGAGGTGCGCACTGTCGTCCGCACCGAGAGACACGTGCACGACACGGACGAGGGACCAGTGGTCGAGGAGAGGACCATCACCACCACCTACGAGGACGACGTCGCTGTCAACGAACAGGTGAGCATGTTGAATTAATTGGTAGATTACATTTACCCTTTTTCTTTGTAGGTTGTGGACAAGACGGTGTCGCTGAACGAGGAGGAGAAGCAGAAGTGGGACGAGCTGCACGCGGGAGAGGCGTCGCAGCCGGAGACTCCTGTCAGCCACAGGAGCATCGCCGACGACAAGGGAGGAGAGGTGGAGGAGACGGTCTCCACCCGACAGCACATCGAGGACGACGGCACCGTCGTCACCACAACCACCACTACCACACACTACAGTGAAGGTGAATGGAGAGAGAGAGAGAGAGAGAGAGAGAGAGAGAGAGAAAGAGAGAGCGAGAGAGAGCGAGAGAGAGCGAGAGAGAGAGGGAGGGAGGGAGGGAGGGAGGGAGGGAGGGAGGGAGGGAGGCACACTTAACACGGGCAGCACTGACTGGGTGGGTTGCAGAGCTGCCGTCGGCGCAGGTGGAGGAGCACTCTGCTCTGTCGACGGAGGAGGAGGTGAAGGTGGCAGAGCACCGCCGCCAGTCGCCCGACGACGACTTGGAAGGTTCGCCCGCGCTCCGAGCCGACTCCCACTGACCCACCCCCACACACTGCCCTCACCCCCACTCTCCCAACCCCCGCTTTGCCAAAGATATATAGTCACTAGCTTCTACCCCTGTCTCTCTTCTCTCTCTGCCCTCTGTACTATGCAAAAATATAATATTTAACTAATGAGGCGGCCAGCCGGTATAAACACGTAGAGACTCTTTTCCATTTCTCTCGTCGAGAGAAGTCGGGTCAAAGGTTTCGGTTGCGGGTTGTTTTCAGCGGTATGCGTGCGGGAAGGGAGAAGCGAGGAGGGGCAGCAGGCGTCTCATGTGTTTCCTATCACGCGACGGCTGCTGCGTGTTTTGCGAGGGGGGATCGATTGACCGGTTTCGCCCCTCCCTCCCTTCACATACCGCCATGTCTTCCGTTGTGAGCGGCGTCCTCTCCTCGGGCCACCCGGTCGTCGCCGGTCTCAGCGCCCCCGTCGCTGCCTCCGCCACTCCCTCCCTCCTCACCCACCCCACATACACTCCTATCGTGTTCGGAGTGCTGCCGAATGGGCTGCCTATTGTGATGGGAGTGTCGTGTGCGACGGTCGCCGGCGGAACCACTGCCACCACCATCCACCACGTCCACTCTGGCACCCACTTGTTCCACGCCGAGTCGTGGGACGGGGACCACGAGGAACACGAGCACCCGGACGACGCCCGCAGGCAGTCTATCGTGTTGCCCGATGCCCACGACGACTCTGCCCCCGTCGCCTCGTCGGATCAGTTCGACCGCGTGCGCAGCGGCAGCCTGGTTGCAGCGCTGGCTTGTGGAAGGGAGGACGGGTCTCCGCTGGTGCAGTACCACCAGGGAGGCGGCACTCTGCTGGCAGTGGAAGAGGAGGAAGACGGGGAGGCGGTGTGTCCCCTGCAGGCGGCCGCGCCCCTTTGCGCCGCCGCGCAGTGTGATGGCGGGGAGGAGGCGGGGGAGGCGGAGCGCGCACTCGCACAGCTGCTCTTCTCACTGCGCGCCGTCAAGATGCAGGACCCGGCCAAGTACACGGACGCCGTCGACCGCCTCAAGCAGCTGGAGCACGAGCTGCGGGACGCGGGCGCCGTGTGCCCGCCCGACGCCGCAGTCGCCGACGCGGTCGCCAGGGCACTCGCCCACGCTCGGCCCGGCAGCGACGTGCAGATCCGGGTGAACCAGTCCCGCCACACCACCACCACCAAGACCGTGTACGAGACGGAGACGCCCGGCATGGCTGGGCTCGACCCGGACGCGGTGCGCAAGCTCCACCAGGAGATGCTCAGCAGTCTGTGTAGGTGGCGAGAGAGAGAGAACAGGCTGGCCGCCCATCACTAACCCTCACCCTCACCCTCTCTTGTCTCGTTCCCTTATTTTGACTGATCAATAATGTGTTCTCGTTTCAGCTGCCGCTCCGGGTGAATCGCAGACGGATGCCGGTGAGTGATCGACTTGTTTTCACCTTTCCACTGCCCATCTCAAATTCGCGAAAACGACCAGCTGATAGCGAGTAGTGGCGAATGGCGGGAGATCGATTGTTCGCGTGTGGTGAGAGAGGACGAGAGGTTGTGTTGGAATGAGAGGTTCAGATAGTGAGGGGATGCCCGGAGGGGTGAAATGTTGTAACGTGTGAGTGAGAGCGGGAACATTGTGTCAGCTCTATAACAGTTGCGCACTCTTGCCTCACAATCAGTGTTGTGTGTGGAGGGTGAGAACTGAGAATAGACACAGAGCGCAGTAGCGAGAATATTTATGGAATTGAATGGTGTGTGTTGTAGGAACGACGCAGAAGAAGGAGACTCAGGAGGAGGGCTTCACCAACGACGACTGCAGCGTGGTCGTCTCCAAGAAGATGACCCGCGTCGTCACTACCACCCGGACCACCCTTCCCGGTACGTATACTTCTCGTTTTGTATTTTCGTTCGGTATTTTCCCGCACATATGGCGGACATGTTCGTTATGAGCTGATGGGATGCATTCGTTATGTGGTTTATGCACTCGGAATCATTGAAAACACATGGCGATCTTGTTGGAATGTGGCGTGTAGTACACTGTGTAATACACTCTTGTTGATGTGATGCGTATTGTTGTTGTTTGCAGGAGAGGGAGACAGCGCCGGCAGCGGTGAGTGAGCGTGCGGGGAGCGACCGCCCGACTGCCGAGTGTCTGCATCCGAGAGCCGCCGCCACTCATCTGACTGATTCTATCCATACCAGTGCCGAGAGAGTTACACTATATTTTCACTATCCTTGGTTTCCAGCACTAATGCACCCGTCTCTACATCTCTTGTGTTATGCCTTAGTTGTCGTGCTTGTGATCGGAGTGTTCTGTAAAATGCGTATGATTGCTATGTGGATGTTGTGATGTGTGGAGAGGAGGGAGGGGATAGGCGTCCGGATCATCGAGCGGGATGAGAGATTGCAGCCGTGCAGTCGAGCCGCGTCGATGGGGCGTCGGGCAGCGGGACAGCAGTGCGCATCCACATGTCGCATTCGCACCACCGCCGACACAGGGTCACTGTCACCGAGGAGGAGGAGGAGGAGTAGCCATAGCCACATACCCACCACATGCCTGCATCCCACCACTGCCTGTCATGTTCATGCCAATAAAGAGAGGATTGCAATAAAAGATACAGATTGTGATCTACAGTGAAGGGTAATATGACGATGAAATGTGAGATGATTTTTCGCTCTTTATGGGGTTTAAAAAAATTATCTCGTGTAATTAGCTCACCGTTATCAGCGTGGAATAGAACATATAGCATATATATTAGAGGAATTTGCATTGATCGAGAAATGTAATACGGAAATTTAAAAAGAAAGGAACAGAAATAGCCGAACGCAACTACAAGGTACTACGATACTACTGATTGTTGTGTTTGGTGATAATAGTCGTTGTGGTTGTTGTCACTTTATAGTGTGAATGTGTGCACATCACAGTCAAGTCATTATTGTTTTTTGTCCCATATCTGCACTCATTCGTTCATCCAACAAAATCTCGGCCTGGATGGTGTTGTCAGTGAGCGGTGGTGGTTTCGGATCGGCCTCCATGCAAACCTATTCTCAATTTATATTTTGCAGCCTCGCCTACCGAATCGATGGGTTCTGTGAGAGATCGGATCGCCATCTTCGAGTCTCTGCGAGAAAGCGACGCGGACCAGCTGGCACCAGTCGACATTGTCGTCACCACGGCTGTCACTCCCACGCCGCGCTCCGAGGACGAGGACGAGAGGATGCACGAACAGAGCCCACAGACGCCCACTGACACTGCGGCGCCCACTGGAGAAGAGAGAGAGGAGAGAGACCCGTCCGAGGCATCCGTCAAGCACAAGGTGCTCGGGTTCGCCAAGATGGCCGGAGCCGCCGCCGCGCCCGCAGCCGCCGTCGTCGCCGCCCTGACTGGAGACGACTTCCACGAGTCAGAGGAGCCGACTGTGGTCAAGTCGAGCACGGCTCAGATCGTCAGGCAAACACCGCTACTTGATGAGGAAGGCGAAGAGAGTGGAGAGGATGAACCATCAAAGAAAAAGATCCACAGCAAGCAGACCACTTCATCAACTACGAGAACATATGACAACACTCATGATGAGCCCAGTTCTACTCACCCTGACGACGCTCACTTCGACGAGCCGTCTCACGAGAAGCCTTCTCATGACGAGCCAGCTGACGACAACAAGGAGAACGTGACGGAGACCACCACTGTCACCACCTCCGAGTACGACTACACTCCTCAGGAGCAGCACTCCCCGGTGTCGGAGATTCCGGAGAAGCCGTTCCATGAGGAGACTACCTCTGCTCACCAAGACGACGCTCACTTCAACGAGCCGTCTCACGAGAAGCCTTCTCATGACGAGCCAGCTGACGACAACAAGGTTCACGTGACGGAGACCACCACTGTGACCACTTCCGAGTACGACTACACTCCTCAGGAGCAGCACTCCCCGGTGTCGGAGATGCCGGAGAAGCCGTTCCATGAGGAGACTACCTCTGCTCACCCTGACGACTCTCACTTCGACGAGCCGTCTCACGAGAAACCTTCTCATGATGAACCAGCTGACGACAACAAGGTTCACGTGACGGAGACCACCACTGTGACCACTTCCGAGTACGACTACACTCCTCAGGAGCAGCACTCCCCGGTGTCGGAGATGCCGGAGAAGCCGTTCCATGAGGAGACTACCTCTGCTCACCCTGACGACGCTCACTTCGACGAGCCGTCTCACGAGAAGCCTTCTCATGATGAGCCAGCTGACGAAAACAAGGGTCACGTGACGGAGACCACCACTGTCACCACCTCCGAGTACGACTACACTCCTCAGGAGCAGCACTCTCCGGTGTCGGAGAAGTCGGAGAAGCCGTTTCATGAGGAGCCCAGTTCTACTCACCCTGACGACGCTCACTTCGACGAGCCGTCTCACGAGAAGCCTTCTCATGAGGAGCCAGCTGACGACCACAAGGTTCACGCGACGGAGACCACCACTGTGACCACTTCCGAGTACGACTACACTCCTCAGGAGCAGCACTTCCCGGTGTCAGAGATGCCGGAGAAGCCGTTCCATGAGAAGACTACCTCTGCTCACCCTGACGACGCTCACTTCGACAAGCCGTCTCACGAGAAGCCTTCTCATGACGAGCCAGCTGACGACAACAAGGTTCACGTGACGGAGACCACCACTGTGACCACTTCCGAGTACGACTACACTCCTCAGGAGCAGCACTCCCCGGTGTCGGAGATGCCGGAGAAGCCGTTCCATGAGGAGACTACCTCTGCTCACCCTGACGACGCTCACTTCGACGAGCCGTCTCACGAGAACCCTTCTCATGACGAGCCAGCTGACGACAACAAGGTTCACGTGACGGAGACCACCACTGTGACAACTTCCGAGTACGACTACACTCCTCAGAAGCAGCACTCCCCGGTGTCGGAGATGCCGCAGAAGCCGTTCCATGAGGAGACTACCTCTGCTCACCCTGACGACTCTCACTTTGACGAGCCGTCTCACGAGAAGCCTTCTCATGATGAGCCAGCTGACGACAACAAGGTTCACGTGACGGAGACCACCACTGTCACCACCTCCGAGTACGACTACACTCCTCAGGAGCAGCACTCTCTGGTGTCGGAGAAGTCGGAGAAGCCGTTCCATGAGGAGCCTACCTCTGCTCACCCTGACGACGCTCACTTCGACGAGCGGTCTCACGAGGAGCCTTCTCACGAGGAACCAGCTGACGACCGCAAGGTTCACGTGACGGAGACCACCACTGTCACCACCTCCGAGTACGACTACACTCCTCAGGAGCAGCACTTCCCGGTGTCAGAGGTGTCGGAGAAGCCGTTCCACGAGGAGCCTACCTCTGCTCACCCTGACGACTCTCACTTCGACGAGCCGTCTCACGAGAAGCCTTCTCATGACGAGCCAGCTGACGACAACAAGGTTCACGTGACGGAGACCACCACTGTGACCACTTCCGAGTACGACTACACTCCTCAGGAGCAGCACTTCCCGGTGTCAGAGATGTCGGAGAAGCCGTTCCACGAGGAGCCCACCTCTGCTCACCCTGACGACGCTCACTTCGACGAGCCGTCTCACGAGGAGCCTTCTCATGAGGAGCCAGCTGACGACCACAAGGTTCACGTGACGGAGACCACCACTGTGACCACTTCCGAGTACGACTTCACTCCTCAGGAGCAGCACTCCCCGGTGTCAGAGATGTCGGAGAAGCCGTTCCACGAGGAGCCCACCTCTGCTCACCCTGACGACGCTCACTTCGACGAGCCGCCTCACGAGAAGCCTTCTCATGAGGAGCCAGCTGACGACCACAAGGTTCACGTGACGGAGACCACCACTGTCACCACCTCCGAGTACGACTACACTCCTCAGGAGCAGCACTTCCCGGTGTCGGAGAAGTCGGAGAAGCCGTTCCATGAGGAGCCTACCTCTGCTCACCCTGACGACGCTCACTTCGACGAGCCGTCTCACGAGGATCCTTCTCATGACGAGCCAGCTGACGACAACAAGGTTCATTTGACGGAGACTACCACTGTGACCACCTCCGAGTACGACTACACTCCTCAGGAGCAGCACTCTCCGACTAGCGAAACTTCCACATCGCATTCTCGACTGATGAATGATGATGAGAAGAAGCCGAAGTCTTCGATTGGAGATAAGTTGACAGGATTTGCAAAGAAGGCCGGAATGGTTGCTGGTGGAGTTGTGATTGCTCCTGCTGCTCTTGCCGCAATGGGCGCATCGAAGGCTTACGACGCATTGACCAAAGACCGTGAACAGGAATATCAGCATGTACCGGGCGGAGATGAATTCGAGCAAGGCCAATCTACACTTATTCCATCGGAGGATTATGATGCAGAGTCACCTGCTCATCGCCATTTCCCTCAGCACTTCGATGAAGATGTTCCTATCAAGACAACTACTACCACCGAGTACGACTACACTTCTCCGGAACATCGTTCGCCGGTGTCGGAAAAGTCGGAGAAGCCCACCTCTGCTTACTCTGACGACGCTCACTTCGACGAGCGGTCTCACGAGGAGCCTTCTCACGAGGAACCAGCTGACGACCGCAAGGTTCACGTGACGGAGACCACCACTGTCACCACCTCCGAGTACGACTACACTCCTCAGGAGCAGCACTTCCCGGTGTCAGAGGTGTCGGAGAAGCCGTTCCACGAGGAGCCTACCTCTGCTCACCCTGACGACTCTCACTTCGACGAGCCGTCTCACGAGAAGCCTTCTCATGACGAGCCAGCTGACGACAACAAGGTTCACGTGACGGAGACCACCACTGTGACCACTTCCGAGTACGACTACACTCCTCAGGAGCAGCACTTCCCGGTGTCAGAGATGTCGGAGAAGCCGTTCCACGAGGAGCCCACCTCTGCTCACCCTGACGACGCTCACTTCGACGAGCCGTCTCACGAGGAGCCTTCTCATGAGGAGCCAGCTGACGACCACAAGGTTCACGTGACGGAGACCACCACTGTGACCACTTCCGAGTACGACTTCACTCCTCAGGAGCAGCACTCCCCGGTGTCAGAGATGTCGGAGAAGCCGTTCCACGAGGAGCCCACCTCTGCTCACCCTGACGACGCTCACTTCGACGAGCCGCCTCACGAGAAGCCTTCTCATGAGGAGCCAGCTGACGACCACAAGGTTCACGTGACGGAGACCACCACTGTCACCACCTCCGAGTACGACTACACTCCTCAGGAGCAGCACTTCCCGGTGTCGGAGAAGTCGGAGAAGCCGTTCCATGAGGAGCCTACCTCTGCTCACCCTGACGACGCTCACTTCGACGAGCCGTCTCACGAGGATCCTTCTCATGACGAGCCAGCTGACGACAACAAGGTTCATTTGACGGAGACTACCACTGTGACCACCTCCGAGTACGACTACACTCCTCAGGAGCAGCACTCTCCGACTAGCGAAACTTCCACATCGCATTCTCGACTGATGAATGATGATGAGAAGAAGCCGAAGTCTTCGATTGGAGATAAGTTGACAGGATTTGCAAAGAAGGCCGGAATGGTTGCTGGTGGAGTTGTGATTGCTCCTGCTGCTCTTGCCGCAATGGGCGCATCGAAGGCTTACGACGCATTGACCAAAGACCGTGAACAGGAATATCAGCATGTACCGGGCGGAGATGAATTCGAGCAAGGCCAATCTACACTTATTCCATCGGAGGATTATGATGCAGAGTCACCTGCTCATCGCCATTTCCCTCAGCACTTCGATGAAGATGTTCCTATCAAGACAACTACTACCACCGAGTACGACTACACTTCTCCGGAACATCGTTCGCCGGTGTCGGAAAAGTCGGAGAAGCCCACCTCTGCTTACTCTGACGACGGTCACTTTGACCAGCTATCTCACAAGGAGGTATCTCATGACGAGCCAGCTGACGACCACAAGGTTCACGTGACGGAGACCACCACTGTGACCACTTCCGAGTACGACTACACTCCTCAGGAGCAGCACTCCCCGGTGTCGGAGATGCCGGAGAAGCCGTTCCATGAGGAGACTACCTCTGCTCACCCTGACGACGCTCACTTCGACGAGCCGTCTCACGAGAACCCTTCTCATGACGAGCCAGCTGACGACAACAAGGTTCACGTGACGGAGACCACCACTGTGACAACTTCCGAGTACGACTACACTCCTCAGAAGCAGCACTCCCCGGTGTCGGAGATGCCGCAGAAGCCGTTCCATGAGGAGACTACCTCTGCTCACCCTGACGACTCTCACTTTGACGAGCCGTCTCACGAGAAGCCTTCTCATGATGAGCCAGCTGACGACAACAAGGTTCACGTGACGGAGACCACCACTGTCACCACCTCCGAGTACGACTACACTCCTCAGGAGCAGCACTCTCTGGTGTCGGAGAAGTCGGAGAAGCCGTTCCATGAGGAGCCTACCTCTGCTCACCCTGACGACGCTCACTTCGACGAGCGGTCTCACGAGGAGCCTTCTCACGAGGAGCCAGCTGACGACCGCAAGGTTCACGTGACGGAGACCACCACTGTCACCACCTCCGAGTACGACTACACTCCTCAGGAGCAGCACTTCCCGGTGTCAGAGGTGTCGGAGAAGCCGTTCCACGAGGAGCCTACCTCTGCTCACCCTGACGACTCTCACTTCGACGAGCCGTCTCACGAGAAGCCTTCTCATGACGAGCCAGCTGACGACAACAAGGTTCACGTGACGGAGACCACCACTGTGACCACTTCCGAGTACGACTACACTCCTCAGGAGCAGCACTTCCCGGTGTCAGAGATGTCGGAGAAGCCGTTCCACGAGGAGCCCACCTCTGCTCACCCTGACGACGCTCACTTCGACGAGCCGTCTCACGAGGAGCCTTCTCATGAGGAGCCAGCTGACGACCACAAGGTTCACGTGACGGAGACCACCACTGTGACCACTTCCGAGTACGACTTCACTCCTCAGGAGCAGCACTCCCCGGTGTCAGAGATGTCGGAGAAGCCGTTCCACGAGGAGCCCACCTCTGCTCACCCTGACGACGCTCACTTCGACGAGCCGCCTCACGAGAAGCCTTCTCATGAGGAGCCAGCTGACGACCACAAGGTTCACGTGACGGAGACCACCACTGTCACCACCTCCGAGTACGACTACACTCCTCAGGAGCAGCACTTTCCGGTGTCGGAGAAGTCGGAGAAGCCGTTCCATGAGGAGCCTACCTCTGCTCACCCTGACGACGCTCACTTCGACGAGCCGTCTCACGAGGATCCTTCTCATGACGAGCCAGCTGACGACAACAAGGTTCATTTGACGGAGACTACCACTGTGACCACCTCCGAGTACGACTACACTCCTCAGGAGCAGCACTCTCCGACTAGCGAAACTTCCACATCGCATTCTCAACTGATGAATGATGATGAGAAGAAGCCGAAGTCTTCGATTGGAGATAAGTTGACAGGATTTGCAAAGAAGGCCGGAATGGTTGCTGGTGGAGTTGTGATTGCTCCTGCTGCTCTTGCCGCAATGGGCGCATCGAAGGCTTACGACGCATTGACCAAAGACCGTGAACAGGAATATCAGCATGTACCGGGCGGAGATGAATTCGAGCAAGGCCAATCTACACTTATTCCATCGGAGGATTATGATGCAGAGTCACCTGCTCATCGCCATTTCCCTCAGCACTTCGATGAAGATGTTCCTATCAAGACAACTACTACCACCGAGTACGACTACACTTCTCCGGAACATCGTTCGCCGGTGTCGGAAAAGTCGGAGAAGCCCACCTCTGCTTACTCTGACGACGGTCACTTTGACCAGCTATCTCACAAGGAGGTATCTCATGACGAGCCAGCTGACGACCACAAGGTTCACGTGACGGAGACCACCACTGTCACCACCTCCGAGTACGACTACACTCCTCAGGAGCAGCACTCCTCGGTGTCGGAGATGCCGGAGAAGCCGTTCCATGAAGAGACTACCTCTGCTCACCCTGACGACGCTCACTTCGACGAGCCGTCTCACGAGAAGCCTTCTCATGACGAGCCAGCTGACGACAACAAGGTTCACGTGCCGGAGACCATCACTGTGACCACTTCCGAGTACGACTACACTCCTCAGGAGCAGCACTCCCCGGTGTCGGAGATGCCGGAGAAGTTGTTTCATGAGGAGACTACCTCTGCTCACCCTGACGACGCTCACTTCGACGAGCCGTCTCACGAGGAGCCTTCTCACGAGGAGCCAGCTGACGACCGCAAGGTTCACGTGACGGAGTCCACCACTGTCACCACCTCCGAGTACGACTACACTTCTCAGGAGCAGCACTTCCCGGTGTCAGAGATGTCGGAGAAGCCGTTCCATGAGGAGCCTACCTCTGCTCACCCTGACGACGCTCACTTCGACGAGCCGTCTCACGAGGATCTTTCTCATGACGAGCCAGCCGACGACAACAAGGTTCACGTGACGGAGACCACCACTGTGACCACCTCCGAGTACGACTACACTCCTCAGGAGCAGCACTCCCCGGTGTCGGAGATGCCGGAGAAGCCGTTCCATGAGGAGACTACCTCTGCTCACCCTGACGACTCTCACTTCGACGAGCCGTCTCACGAGAAGCCTTCTCATGATGAGCCAGCTGACGACAACAAGGTTCACGTGACGGAGACCACCACTGTCACCACCTCCAAGTACGACTACACTCCTCAGGAGCAGCATTCCCCGGTGTCGGAGATGCCGGAGAAGCCGTTCCATGAGGAGACTACCTCTGCTCACCCTGACGACTCTCACTTCGACGAGCCGTCTCACGAGAAGCCTTCTCATGACGAGCCAGCTGACGACAACAAGGTTCACGTGACGGAGACCACCACTGTGACCACTTCCGAGTACGACTACACTCCTCAGGAGCAGCACTCCCCGGTGTCAGAGATGTCGGAGAAGCCGTTCCACGAGGAGCCCACCTCTGCTCACCCTGACGACGCTCACTTCGACGAGCCGTCTCACGAGGAGCCTTCTCATGAGGAGCTAGCTGACGACCACAAGGTTCACGTGACGGAGACCACCACTGTGACCACTTCCGAGTACGACTACACTCCTCAGGAGCAGCACTCCCCGGTGTCAGAGATGTCGGAGAAGCCGTTCCACGAGGAGCCCACCTCTGCTCACCCTGACGACGCTCACTTCGACGAGCCGCCTCACGAGAAGCCTTCTCATGAGGAGCCAGCTGACGACCACAAGGTTCACGTGACGGAGACCACCACTGTCACCACCTCCGAGTACGACTACACTCCTCAGGAGCAGCACTTCCCGGTGTCGGAGAAGTCGGAGAAGCCGTTCCATGAGGAGCCTACCTCTGCTCACCCTGACGACGCTCACTTCGACGAGCCGTCTCACGAGGATCCTTCTCATGACGAGCCAGCTGACGACAACAAGGTTCATTTGACGGAGACTACCACTGTGACCACCTCCGAGTACGACTACACTCCTCAGGAGCAGCACTCTCCGACTAGCGAAACTTCCACATCGCATTCTCGACTGATGAATGATGATGAGAAGAAGCCGAAGTCTTCGATTGGAGATAAGTTGACAGGATTTGCAAAGAAGGCCGGAATGGTTGCTGGTGGAGTTGTGATTGCTCCTGCTGCTCTTGCCGCAATGGGCGCATCGAAGGCTTACGACGCATTGACCAAGGACCGTGAACAGGAATATCAGCATGTATCGGGCGGAGATGAATTCGAGCAAGGCCAATCTAAACTTATTCCATCGGAGGATTATGATGCAGAGTCACCTGCTCATCGCCATTTCCCTCAGCACTTCGATGAAGATGTTCCTATCAAGACAACTACTACCACCGAGTACGACTACACTTCTCCGGAACATCGTTCGCCGGTGTCGGAAATGTCGGAGAAGCCCACCTCTGCTTACTCTGACGACGGTCACTTTGACCAGCTATCTCACAAGGAGGTATCTCATGACGAGCCAGCTGACGACCACAATGTTCACGTGACGGAGACCACCACTGTCACCACCTCCGAGTACGACTACACTCCTCAGGAGCAGCACTCCCCGGTGTCGGAGATGCCGGAGAAGCCGTTCCATGAGGAGACTACCTCTGCTCACCCTGACGACTCTCACTTCGACGAGCCGTCTCACGAGAAGCCTTCTCATGATGAGCCAGCTGACGACAACAAGGTTCACGTGACGGAGACCACCACTGTCACCACCTCCAAGTACGACTACACTCCTCAGGAGCAGCATTCCCCGGTGTCGGAGATGCCGGAGAAGCCGTTCCATGAGGAGACTACCTCTGCTCACCCTGACGACTCTCACTTCGACGAGCCGTCTCACGAGAAGCCTTCTCATGACGAGCCAGCTGACGACAACAAGGTTCACGTGACGGAGACCACCACTGTGACCACTTCCGAGTACGACTACACTCCTCAGGAGCAGCACTCCCCGGTGTCAGAGATGTCGGAGAAGCCGTTCCACGAGGAGCCCACCTCTGCTCACCCTGACGACGCTCACTTCGACGAGCCGTCTCACGAGGAGCCTTCTCATGAGGAGCTAGCTGACGACCACAAGGTTCACGTGACGGAGACCACCACTGTGACCACTTCCGAGTACGACTACACTCCTCAGGAGCAGCACTCCCCGGTGTCAGAGATGTCGGAGAAGCCGTTCCACGAGGAGCCCACCTCTGCTCACCCTGACGACGCTCACTTCGACGAGCCGCCTCACGAGAAGCCTTCTCATGAGGAGCCAGCTGACGACCACAAGGTTCACGTGACGGAGACCACCACTGTCACCACCTCCGAGTACGACTACACTCCTCAGGAGCAGCACTTCCCGGTGTCGGAGAAGTCGGAGAAGCCGTTCCATGAGGAGCCTACCTCTGCTCACCCTGACGACGCTCACTTCGACGAGCCGTCTCACGAGGATCCTTCTCATGACGAGCCAGCTGACGACAACAAGGTTCATTTGACGGAGACTACCACTGTGACCACCTCCGAGTACGACTACACTCCTCAGGAGCAGCACTCTCCGACTAGCGAAACTTCCACATCGCATTCTCGACTGATGAATGATGATGAGAAGAAGCCGAAGTCTTCGATTGGAGATAAGTTGACAGGATTTGCAAAGAAGGCCGGAATGGTTGCTGGTGGAGTTGTGATTGCTCCTGCTGCTCTTGCCGCAATGGGCGCATCGAAGGCTTACGACGCATTGACCAAGGACCGTGAACAGGAATATCAGCATGTATCGGGCGGAGATCAATTCGAGCAAGGCCAATCTAAACTTATTCCATCGGAGGATTATGATGCAGAGTCACCTGCTCATCGCCATTTCCCTCAGCACTTCGATGAAGATGTTCCTATCAAGACAACTACTACCACCGAGTACGACTACACTTCTCCGGAACATCGTTCGCCGGTGTCGGAAATGTCGGAGAAGCCCACCTCTGCTTACTCTGACGACGGTCACTTTGACCAGCTATCTCACGAGAAGCCTTCTCATGACGAGCCAGCTGACGACAACAAGGTTCACGTGCCGGAGACCATCACTGTGACCACTTCCGAGTACGACTACACTCCTCAGAAGCAGCACTCCCCGGTGTCGGAGATGCCGGAGAAGCCGTTCCATGAGGAGACTACCTCTGCTCACCCTGACGACGCTCACTTCGACGAGCCGTCTCACGAGGAGCCTTCTCACGAGGAGCCAGCTGACGACCGCAAGGTTCACGTGACGAAGTCCACCACTGTCACCACCTCCGAGTACGACTACACTCCTCAGGAGCAGCACTTCCCGGTGTCAGAGATGTCGGAGAAGCCGTTCCATGAGGAGCCTACCTCTGCTCACCCTGACGACGCTCACTTCGACGAGCCGTCTCACGAGGATCTTTCTCATGACGAGCCAGCCGACGACAACAAGGTTCACGTGACGGAGACCACCACTGTGACCACCTCCGAGTACGACTACACTCCTCAGGAGCAGCACTCCCCGGTGTCGGAGATGCCGGAGAAGCCGTTCCATGAGGAGACTACCTCTGCTCACCCTGACGACTCTCACTTCGACGAGCCGTCTCACGAGAAGCCTTCTCATGATGAGCCAGCTGACGACAACAAGGTTCACGTGACGGAGACCACCACTGTCACCACCTCCAAGTACGACTACACTCCTCAGGAGCAGCATTCCCCGGTGTCGGAGATGCCGGAGAAGCCGTTCCATGAGGAGACTACCTCTGCTCACCCTGACGACTCTCACTTCGACGAGCCGTCTCACGAGAAGCCTTCTCATGACGAGCCAGCTGACGACAACAAGGTTCACGTGACGGAGACCACCACTGTGACCACTTCCGAGTACGACTACACTCCTCAGGAGCAGCACTCCCCGGTGTCGGAGATGCCGGAGAAGCCGTTCCATGAGGAGCCCAGTTCTACTCACCCTGACGAAGCTCACTCCGACGAGCCGTCTCACGAGGAGCCTTCTCACGAGGAGCCAGCTGACGACCACAAGGTTCACGTGACGGAGACCACCACTGTGACCACTTCCGAGTACGACTACACTCCTCAGGAGCAGCGCTCCACGGTGTCAGAGATGTCGGAGAAGCCGTTTCACGAGGAGCCCACCTCTGCTCACCCTGACGACGCTCACTTCGACGAGCCGTCTCACGAGAAGCCTTCTCATGAGGAGCCAGCTGACGACAACAAAGTTCACGTGACGGAGACCACCAGTGTCACCACCTCCGAGTACGACTACACTCCTCAGGAGCAGCACTCCCCGGTGTCGGAGAAGTCAGAGAAGCCGTTCCATGAGGAGCCTACCTCTGCTCACCCTGACGACTCTCACTTCGACGAGCCGTCTCACGAGAAGCCTTCTCATGACGAGCCAGCTGACGACAACAAGGTTCACGTGACGGAGACCACCACTGTGACCACTTCCGAGTACGACTACACTCCTCAGGAGCAGCACTTCCCGGTGTCAGAGATGTCGGAGAAGCCGTTCCACGAGGAGCCCACCTCTGCTCACCCTGACGACGCTCACTTCGACGAGCCGTCTCACGAGGAGCCTTCTCATGAGGAGCCAGCTGACGACCACAAGGTTCACGTGACGGAGACCACCACTGTGACCACTTCCGAGTACGACTTCACTCCTCAGGAGCAGCACTCCCCGGTGTCAGAGATGTCGGAGAAGCCGTTCCACGAGGAGCCCACCTCTGCTCACCCTGACGACGCTCACTTCGACGAGCCGCCTCACGAGAAGCCTTCTCATGAGGAGCCAGCTGATGACCACAAGGTTCACGTGACGGAGACCACCACTGTCACCACCTCCGAGTACGACTACACTCCTCAGGAGCAGCACTTCCCGGTGTCGGAGAAGTCGGAGAAGCCGTTCCATGAGGAGCCTACCTCTGCTCACCCTGACGACGCTCACTTCGACGAGCCGTCTCACGAGGATCCTTCTTATGACGAGCCAGCTGACGACAACAAGGTTCACGTGACGGAGACCACCACTGTCACCACCTCCGAGTACGACTACACTCCCCAGGAGCAGCACTCCCCGGTGTCAAAGATATCGGAGAAGCCGTTCCACGAGGATCCCACCTCTGCTCGCCCTGACGACGCTCACTTCGACGAGTCGTCTCACGAGGAGCCTTCTCATGACGAGCCAGCTGACGACCGCAAGGTTCACGTGACAGAGACCTCCACTGTGACCACCTCCGAGTACGACTACACTCCTCAGGAGCAACACTCGCCGGTGTCAGATATGTTGGAGAAGCCGTTCCATGACGAGACTACCTCTGCTAACCCTGACGACGCTCACTTCGACAAGCCGTCTCACGAAAAGCCTTCTCATGACGAGCCAGCTGACGACAACAAGGTTCACGTGACGGAGACCACCACTGTCACCACCTCCGAGTACGACTACACTCCTCAGGACCAGCACTCCCCGGTGTCAGATATGTTGGAGAAGCCGTTCCATGACGAGATTACCTCTGCTCTCCCTGACGACTCTCACTTCGACGAGCCGTCTCACGAGAAGTCTTTTCATGACCAGCCAGCTGACGACAACAAGGTTCACGTGACGGAAACCACCACTGTCACCACCTCCGAGTACGACTACACACCTCAGGAGCAGCACTTCCCGGTGTCAGAGATGTCGGAGAAGCCGTTCCACGAGGAGCCCACCTCTGCTCACCCTGACGACGCTCACTTCGACGAGCAGTCTCACGAGAAGCCTTCTCATGACGAGCCAGCTGACGACCACAAGGTTCACGTGACGGAGACCACCACTGTCACCACCTCCGAGTACGACTACACTCCTCAGGAGCAGCACTCCCCGGTGTCAGAGATGTCGGAGAAGCCGTTCCACGAGGAGCCCACCTCTGCTCACCCTGACGACGCTCACTTCGACGAGCCGTCTCACGAAGAGCCTTCTCATGACGAGCCAGTTGACGACCACAAGGTTCACGTGACGGAGACCACCACTGTCACCACCTCCGAGTACGACTACACTCCTCAGGAGCAGCACTCCCCGGTGTCAGAGATGTCGGAGAAGCCGTTCCACGAGGAGCCCACCTCTGCTTACCCTGACGACGCTCACTTCGACGAGCCGTCTCACGAGAAGCCTTCTCATGACGAGCCAGCTGACGACAACAAGGTTCACGTGACGGAGACCACCACTGTGACCACTTCCGAGTACGACTACACTCCTCAGGAGCAGCACTCCCCGTTGTCGGAGATGCCGGAGAAGACGTTCCAGGAGAAGACTACCTCTGCTCACCCTGACGACGCTCACTTCGACGAGCCGACTCACGAGAAGCCTTCTCATGACGAGCCAGCTGACGACCGCAAGGTTCACGTGACGGAGACCACCACTGTGACTACCTCCGAGTACGACTACACACCTCAGGAGCAGCACTCCCCGGTGTCGGAGATGTCGGAGAAGCCGTTCCACGAGGAGCCTACCTCTGCTCACCCTGACGACTCTCACTTCGACGAGCCGTCTCACGAGAAGCCTTCTCATGATGAGCCAGCTTACGACAACAAGGTTCACGTGACGGAGACCACCACTGTCACCACCTCCGAGTACGACTACACTCCTCAGGAGCAGCATTCCCCGGTGTCGGAGATGCCGGAGAAGCCGTTCCATGAGGAGACTACCTCTGCTCACCCTGACGACTCTCACTTCGACGAGCCGTCTCACGAGAAGCCTTCTCATGACGAGCCAGCTGACGACAACAAGGTTCACGTGACGGAGACCACCACTGTGACCACTTCCGAGTACGACTACACTCCTCAGGAGCAGCACTCCCCGGTGTCGGAGATGCCGGAGAAGCCGTTCGATGAGGAGCCCAGTTCTACTCACCCTGACGAAGCTCACTCCGACGAGCCGTCTCACGAGCAGCCTTCTCATGAGGAGCCAGCTGACGATCACAAGGTTCACGTGACGGAGACCACCACTGTGACCACTTCCGAGTACGACTACACTCCTCAGGAGCAGCACTCCCCGGTGTCAGAGATGTCGGAGAAGCCGTTCCACGAGGAGCCCACCTCTGCTCACCCTGACGACGCTCACTTCGACGAGCCGTCTCACGAGAAGCCTTCTCATGACCAGCCAGCTGACGACAACAAGGTTCACGTGACGAAAACCACCACTGTCACCACCTCCGAGTACGACTACACTCCCCAGGAGCAGCCCTCCCCGGTGTCAGAGATGTCGGAGAAGCCGTTTCACGAGGAGCCTACCTCTGCTCACCCTGACGACGCTCACTTCGACGAGCCGTCTCACGAGGAGCCGTCTCATGACGAGCCAGCTGACGACCGCAAGGTTCACGTGACGGAGACCACCACTGTGACTACCTCCGAGTACGACTATACTCCTCAGGAGCAGCACTCTCCGGTGTCGGAAAAGTCGGAAAAGCCGTTCCATGAGGAGCCCACCTCTGCTCACCCTGACGACACTCACTTCGGCGAACCGTCTCACGAAAAGCTTTCTCATGACGAGCCAGCTGACGACGACAAGGTTCACGTGACGGAGACTACCACTGTAACCACCTCCGAGTACGACTACACTCCTCAGGAGCACCACTCACCGACTAGCGGAACTTCCACATCGCATTCTCGACTGATGAATGATGATGAGAAGGAGCCGAAGTCTTCGATTGGAGATAAGTTGACAGGATTTGCAAAGAAGGCCGGAATGGTTGCTGGTGGAGTTGTGATTGCTCCTGCTGCTCTTGCCGCAATGGGCGCATCGAAGGCTTACGACGCATTGACCAAGAACCGTGAACAGGAATATCAGCAAGTACCGAGCAGAGAGGAATTCGAGCAAGGCCAATCTGCATTCATTCCATCGGAGGACTATGATGCAGAGTCACCTGCTCATCGCGATTTCCCTCAGCACTTCGATGAGAATGTTCCTATCAAGACAACTACTACCACCGAGTACGACTACACTTCTCCGGAACATCGTTTGCCGGTGTCGGAAATGTCGGAGAAGCCCACCTCTGCTTACCCTGACGACCGTCACTTTGACCAGCTATCTCACGAGGAGCCTTCTCATGACGAGCCAGCTGACGACCGCAAGGTTCACGTGACGGAGACCACCACTGTCACCACCTCCGAGTACGACTACACTCCTCAGGACCAGCACTCCCCAGTGTCAGAGATGTCGGAGAAGCCGTTCCACGAGGAGCCCACCTCTGCTCACCCTGACGACGCTCACTTCGACGACCCGTCTCACGAGGAGCCTTCTCATGACGAGCCAGCTGACGACCACAAGGTTCACGTGACGGAGACCACCACTGTCACCACCTCCGAGTACGACTACACTCCTCAGGAGCAGCACTCCCCGGTGTCAGAGATGTCGGAGAAGCCGTTCCACGAGGAGCCCACCTCTGCTCACCCTGACGACGCTCACTTCGACGAGCCGTCTCACGAGGAGCCTTCTCATGACGAGCCAGTTGACGACCACAAGGTTCACGTGACGGAGACCACCACTGTCACCACCTCCGAGTACGACTACACTCCTCAGGAGCAGCACTCCCCGGTGTCAGAGATGTCGGAGAAGCCGTTCCACGAGGAGCCCACCTCTGCTCACCCTGACGACGCTCACTTCGACGAGCCGTCTCACGAGAAGCCTTCTCATGACCAGCCAGCTGACGACAACAAGGTTCACGTGACGAAAACCACCGCTGTCACCACCTCCGAGTACGACTACACTCCCCAGGAGCACCACTCACCGACTAGCGGAACTTCCACATCGCATTCTCGACTGATGAATGATGATGAGAAGGAGCCGAAGTCTTCGATTGGAGATAAGTTGACAGGATTTGCAAAGAAGGCCGGAATGGTTGCTGGTGGAGTTGTGATTGCTCCTGCTGCTCTTGCCGCAATGGGCGCATCGAAGGCTTACGACGCATTGACCAAGAACCGTGAACAGGAATATCAGCAAGTACCGAGCAGAGAGGAATTCGAGCAAGGCCAATCTGCATTCATTCCATCGGAGGACTATGATGCAGAGTCACCTGCTCATCGCGATTTCCCTCAGCACTTCGATGAGAATGTTCCTATCAAGACAACTACTACCACCGAGTACGACTACACTTCTCCGGAACATCGTTTGCCGGTGTCGGAAATGTCGGAGAAGCCCACCTCTGCTTACCCTGACGACCGTCACTTTGACCAGCTATCTCACGAGGAGCCTTCTCATGACGAGCCAGCTGACGACCGCAAGGTTCACGTGACGGAGACCACCACTGTCACCACCTCCGAGTACGACTACACTCCTCAGGACCAGCACTCCCCAGTGTCAGAGATGTCGGAGAAGCCGTTCCACGAGGAGCCCACCTCTGCTCACCCTGACGACGCTCACTTCGACGAGCCGTCTCACGAGGAGCCTTCTCATGACGAGCCAGCTGACGACCACAAGGTTCACGTGACGGAGACCACCACTGTCACCACCTCCGAGTACGACTACACTCCTCAGGAGCAGCACTCCCCGGTGTCAGAGATGTCGGAGAAGCCGTTCCACGAGGAGCCCACCTCTGCTCACCCTGACGACGCTCACTTCGACGAGCCGTCTCACAAGAAACCTTCTCATGACGAGCCAGCTGACGACCGCAAGGTTCACGTGACGGAGACCACCACTGTGACTACCTCCGAGTACGACTACACTCCTCAGGAGCAGCACTCTCCGGTGTCGGAGATGCCGGAGAAGCCGTTCCATGAGAAGACTACCTCTGCTCACCCTGACGAAGCTCACTTCGACGAGTCGTCTCACGAGCAGCACTCCCCGGTGTCGGAGATGCCGGAGAAGCCGTTCCTTGAGGAGACTACCTCTGCTCACCCTGACGACGCTCACTTCGACGAGCCGTCTCACGAGAAGCCTTCTCATGATGAGCCAGCTTACGACAACAAGGTTCACGTTACGGAGACCACCACTGTCACCACCTCCGAGTACGACTACACACCTCAGGAGCAGCACTCCCCGGTGTCGGAGATGTCGGAGAAGCCGTCCCATGAGAAGCCTTCCTCTGCTCACCCTGACGACGCTCACTTCGACGAGCCTTCTCACGAGAAGCCTTCTCATGACGAGCCAGGTGACGACCACAAGGTTCACGTGACGGAGAATACCACTGTGACCACCTCCGAGTACGACTATACTCCGCAGGAGCAACACTCGCCGGTGTCAGAGATGTCGGAGAAGCCGTTCCATGAGGAGCCCACCTCTACTCACCCTGACGATGCTCACTTCGACGAATCATCTCACGAGGAGCCTTCTCTTGAAGTGCCCGTTGACGACCACAAGGTTCACGTGACGGAGACCACCACTGTCACGCCCTCCGAGTACGACTACACTTCGCAGGAGCAACACTCGCCGGTGTCAGAGATGTTGGAGAAGCCGTTCCATGAGGAGCCCACCTCTACTCACCCTGACGACGCTCACTTTGACGAGCCGTCTCACGAGGAGCCTTCTCATGACGAGCCAGCTGACGACCACAAGGTTCACGTGACGGAGACCACTACTGTGACCACTTCCGAGTACGACTACACTTCTCAGGAGCAACACTCGCCGGTGTCAGAGATGTCGGAGAAACCGTTCCATGAGGAGCCCACCTCTGCTCACCCTGACGACTCTCACTTCGACGAGCCGTCTCACGAGAAGCCTTCTCATGATGAGCCAGCTGACGACAACAAGGTTCACGTGACGGAGACCACCACTGTCACCACCTCCGAGTACGACTACACTCCTCAGGAGCAGCACTTCTCGGAGTCAGAGATGTCGGAGAAGCCGTTCCATGAGGAGCCCACCTCTGCTTACCCTGACGACGCTCACTTCGACGAGCCGTCTCACGAGAAGCCTTCTCATGACGAGCCAGCTGACGACCACAAGGTTCACGTGACGGAAACCACCACTGTGACCACTTCCGAGCACGACATTTCTGCACAAGAGCCGTTCATCGTTCCATCCGAAAGCTATCATGCCGGTGACGATGACGGTCTCTCTTCTCCCCGTCATGTCTTTGATAAAGTGCCATTTGAAAGCGAGCACATTTCGATGGAGTCTCGCGAGCCGCAACACATTCCAGAAGTGACTTACGATGTTGTGCCTGATCTGACGGAGGAGGAGCGAGAGGCGGAGGAAGAGCGTCTGATGACGTCTGCTGAGAAAGAGCTGCACTCGTCGTTCGAGGAAATAGCCGACCAGGTGACGCCGGCGGCACTCGACGAAGGAATGCGCGACGCGGTCGACACTCTCGCCACCGAGGCACTCGCCAACGTGTCCCGCATCAGCTACAGCGTGGAAGAGGACGAGCCGGAAGAGGAACAGCCGGAGGAAGCCGCCCCGTCTGAACGACAATCGCACACATCATCGCAACCAGATGAGACCTTGGCGATTGTCGGCGGGGCGACGGACGCTGTCGCCGACTTCAGCGAGCAACTCGCCGATTCCCTCATCCACTCTGCCGCCAGCGAGATCTCGCCGCGCAGGCGCATGCCCAAACAGGAGTCAGTCTACGAGGTCACCAACGAGCCAGAGGTCGACTACGAAAGCGATCTGCAGGAAAAGCTCGCATATCTCGCCAGCGAACAGCGCGAACAACTGCCACCGAGTGAGATGGGCGACCCTCTGGAGAACATCCGAGAAGAAGACGAGCAGCCGGAGGACGATGGACTGGCGTCAGCAGCCAGCCGCCTTGTGCAAGAGGCATTCGACACGGTGCAGCGAGAGGATGAGAGCATCACCGGATCGCAGTTCTACACTGCCACCGAACAGAGCAAGGAGTACGAGACTTGCGAGAGCACGCAAGAGGACACTTTCGAGTCAGCAGCCGGCTGGACGAGCCAGGACAGTGAGTACACCTCTGCTACCAGCGGAGTGCCGAGTAGGCTGTCTGACGTAAAGGAGGGAACGCTTACGCCCCAGGCCGTTCTCTCTCCCGTTGACTCTGATCGCCACTTCACCGTCAACGAGGACTACGAACCTGTGGTGATCCGCGCGCTCGACATCGAGGAGTCGAACCGATCCACGCCTGATGTGGCTATCGGAGTGACGATCGAGGAGGAGCCGGAAGACGAGACCCTCGCAACCAGTGCGAGCGGAGTCCTCCTCGCGCCTTCCATGGACATTGGACGCCCCATCAGCCCAATCCCGCCGCGTCGTCTGCAGGCACTCCAGTCCGAGGAAGACATAGTCGAGTCGGACGATGAGGGAGTGCAGTTCGTCGTCGTCAATCCCTCCGATGTGAAGGAGGACAAGGAGGAGAAGGCGGCTGAGAAGGAGACGAACCCTCTGCAGGATGATTCCTATCACGACAGTGCGATGAGCACGGAGGATCCGTCTCGCTACGGCCGTCAGTTCAGCGACATGTCTAGCGAGAGCCGCGCTGACACTGTTGTTCAAAAAGATGTGGACGAAGAATCGCAGAAGACCGCGTACGAGAAGGACGAGCTCGCACAGAGCACCGACAGCCTTGACAAGATGAGCATGAAGAGCGGCAGCAGTGGAAAACGCTACAGCACTTCTCGCCGCGGATCGACACATGAAGAGTATGAGGAAGAGCCCGAGATGGTCAAGGCAGAGGAGAAGGAGGACCAGATTCTCGAGAAGAAGGAGCAGCCGGAGGAGAAGGAGGAAGAGCAGTTTGTGCATCTGGAGGAGCCTTCTCCCGTGGAGATTGCCGAGGAGTACGAGCACTACGCTGGAGAGCCCGAGGAGCTGGAGACAGTGCAGGAGGAGCCGGAAGATACGGACAGCCTCAACGGCAGCGGCGGCTCGTCTGTCGGTGTGCCGGCCGACACTCTCGCACTCGTCGGAAGATACAAGCACGCCTCGGCCGACAACATCAGCGAAAGCAGTCTGCAGGAGTTTGAGCGCATAGAGGCGGCTGTGCTGAATCGCGGCGACAACAGCCTCACCCGCTCCGAGATGGAACTGTACGTCGGTCAGCTTGCCGGACGCTTGCCCCGCTCCGGCGACGGATCGACCAACAGCCTCACCGAGTTCGAGCGGATTGAGCAGGAACTGGCGGCGCAGTCGCAGCAGCAGGACGAGCTGATGATGCTGTCTGACATCCGGGAGGAGAGCGAGGCTGAGGACATGAGCGTGCGCGACGACGGATCCGACGAGGAGCTGGAGAAGCACAAGGACGACGACGCCCGACAGACGCCGCTGATGATGGAAGACAGCCTGGACGCGGCGGCCGCGGCAGCCGCACTCGAGATGAGCACGGACAGCCTGGAGCACAAGAGGCGCGACAGCCTCGGAGACACGAGCCTCGCCGAGTACGAGGTGGTGAACAGGATGCAGGAGAGCATGCGCGACTCGCTCGAGAACCTGCCGGCCGACAGGGACAGTGTGCTGGAGGGCGCGAGCCAGGACCAGGGCACCAGCCAGGAGGTGCTCACCGGAGACACCACCGGCACCTTCCAGGAACACGACCGCGACAGCCTGACTGGCGAGCAGGACATGGAGGATGTACTCGCTGCCTACCCCACCACCCTCACCACATTCCAGACCACGCAGGTCAAGCCTGACGGAACAGTAGAGACCATCAGCCGACGGTGAGTGTCGCTTTGTAACATTACACGGTGAATACATTCTATTGGTATGTTTTCAGTGTGATCACCCGTGTGCACGACCCGATTGTGAGCCACGTCCAATTCACCGGAACGGAGAACGAGGACCGACTACGGTGAGATGAAGTGATTCAGTGGATTGACTTGAGTAATGGCTTTTCAGACAGCTGCCTCTGGAGCAGCGCGTGGAGACGACGGACTCGGAGGGGAACGTGACCCGCACGCTTCTCTCCCGCCATAGTCCCACACAACACTGAACTACCACCCGCTTTATGTTATGTTATGGTGAGTCACCATATTCTTTTCTTCTACCAATATATTGTTTTGTTTTCAGATCATCATCACAATTGACTACTCGACATTTCTTTTCGCTCGACCCGATTCCTTTGTTGTTAGTATTAATCAATCCCTTGGAGCTTCAATATTCCCCATTCTAGTGAGCAGCTATTGCACCAAAGACCCATGTAGTATATAGTCAGTATTCCAGTATTTGCCTAATTATATGATGAGCACCTTCTACAGCTTACCCGATGATATCCGAACGAGGCATTCCTGTTTTATAACACTGTTAGACTATTGGCATAATGTTTTGTTTCTCGTATAGTATATAGCTCATCAGCTGCAGCATTCGTTTGTTCCCATTTTCTCTCGATTTGATGTTTGTATAAGCTCGAAGCACACGGCTACACCACATGAGTATTAGAATAGCAAATTGTTTCCACTTTACCAGTCCGCCCATTGAAGCCCCGCCCCTCGATCCGATCTGCCCCACACAATGATTGCCCCACTGTGTGTATCATCCGGCCGGCAGTAGGGGAGAGTCAAGGGTGCCCTTTCATTTGTTCGCTCTGCTATTCAGCTATTTATTTGTATGACCATGCATGGTCATTGTGATCTTCAGTTTTTCCTAAGTCAGTTTCCATAGCGTATCCAGCATAATAAAGCTTATTGTGATAAGTCTGTCTTGTGTTCATGAATATTGGGTACAATTTATTGTTGATCTACAAATGACACATATGTACAGAATTGAATGTACAGAAGGCAAAGCTGCTTCAAAAGTGCTCCTCGACGACAGAATTGCGGCGAGTCGACACCGGAGACACCTGAACTTGTGGACGTTGTGTTCATAAAAAATATTGTCAGCAAAATCTCACCTCACTGCTACTTTCGGTTTCGAGGCGCTTTCTTTGCATGATGCGGGCTGCGTTGATCATACGAGCGATGTTGAAGCCAGGTTTCTCATCCACCTCTTCCGCGGCTGAAGAGGGACGTTTGAGAGGGAAGAAAGAGAGAGAGAGAGAGAGAGAGAGAGAGAGAGAGAGAGAGAAAAGAGAGAGAGAGAGAGAGAGAGAGAGAGAGAGAAGAGAGAGAGAGAGAGACTACCTTCATGTCCATGTCCGTGTCCATGCTCGTGGCCCTCTACGAGACGCGGCTTTCCGAACTGGAAGAAACCCTTCTCCATGTACCTGCAAAGAAGCAATCAGTGCAATCACATGTGTCAAATCATCCACACAACGGTATATGTGGCCTCACCTTTCCAGCAGCTCCAGATAGCATCCGGAGACAGTGAATGCGAAGAGATAGTCGGCGGGGAAGATGGTCTGTGTGAAGATCATACAGATGAGGGTTGTGTCGGAAAAGCTGAAAGTCGGTTTATTGGAAATCAATAGGGCAGATGATACAAGTGTGCACTGACTGGAAGGTGTCGTCTGTGAGCTGCCACTTGATGAGAGATGTGTCGAGGAAGGTCTGTCCGAAGTGCACCCAGGCAATCAGAAGGCCTCCGATCGCAGCCAGAGGCAGAAACGAACTGAAAGAGGAGACAGTCTCATAGAAGCCACTGTATGATCTCAACTTCGATGTATCTACGTCATACTTGTTGTCGGTCTGATTGGGTGCACCTTTCAGTTTCTAGCCCCTCATCCGCGTGTCTCCCATACGTGATGCAAACGTGACGAAAAGACGTGTTGGAAATAGGAAGCTAATCATTTGTAATCGTGCCTTGATTTTTTTCCTGATCTTATCGGTCTATCACTGGTTCCGTAAATAGTTGGCGGAACGTGGTGGCATGCTTACCGGAGAGCGCGGATGTCCCTGTCTGACAAAGCGAGGATGCGACGCACTGCGAAGTATTGCAACACCTGTGTGCTCTAGAAGGGAACTTTTTAGTAGGTATGGTAGAACGAGAGGGGGATATAGAAAATCGTTGCACTCACAACGACACACGCGAGCGACACCATTTTGATGATTGCGTCCTTCTGGGATATGTAGCCGTCGACTCGCTGGTACTCCTGCTCGATCGCTTGCAGGACGAACTTGACGGTGAGAATGAAGGCGCACCCGAACAGAATGATGATGTCACCACGGGCACTCGCCTGCGAAGGAACGAGTGAGAAACTACACGAACCTGATCGTGAGAAAGCACATGCATACCTTATGATGGGCGTCTAGTCTGTGATCGGGAATCTGTCTGGCGAAGAGATAGAGGACGAGGAAGAAGAGGACTTGAATGAGGTTGGCTGCGAGGGAGATGTAGTCGGACGTCATCCAGTGGTGAAGGGCGAGGTGGTCAAAGTCTGAACGGGGAAGTAGGAGAGAAGAAAGGGTGGCCACTGACTGATGGCATAGTAGAAGAACGTGAGCCACTTGATTCCGGCGGCCGCCATCGCAATCGGGACAATCAACCAGAAGAACGCCTTGAGGTACAAACTGCAAACATGACATCATTGAACAGTGTGCAAGGATTATCTCTGAATACTATTGAGACAGTCACGACTGTGGATATTCATCTGACGACTGACCTGGGTCTGAGTGGGGGCATATAGTGGGCGTCATTGGTGGAATACACTCTCGACAAGTCCTTCATGAACTCGTGCAGCAGGTTGCGGAAACCCTGCTTCACCTGGAAGATCACTGTCAACATGAAGTTTTCTATTAGAGAGTTGCAGGAGGCAGGGTACCTGTCTCTTCCTGAGTATGTCCTCTGCCTTCTCCTCCGCGCCTCCGCACGCCAGCCAATGGGTGACGAGCAGGACAGGGAAGAACTCACTCGCACACGAGATGATCGAAGACGACAGGATGCCCTTGTTGATGTAGTACCTACAAAAGCTCTCACATGCCAGATTTTCCTATCTCTCTGGTATGTATGACGATTGAGGATCCTATGGTATTCGCCCATGTACCTACCACATCTTTTGTGTTCCGTGGAGGTCGTCTCCGGGAATGCAGTCGTAGTGTCGCTTCATCACTGGACACCAGTAGCCCTCCAGCTCCTTTCGCTGGCACAACTCCTGAACACAAGAGTTATCAAGGATTCGAATGCTCGTGATCTCGGAGAGAAGAGACATGAAACACATAACTCACATTGTGGCTGAGGTATCCCTTGTAGATGACCACCTTGATCCACACGACGTAGAAGGTGATGTTTATGAACAGACGACCGACCTGCAGTCGATTAGTGATTAGTGGCTCTATTTTCTATTACAAAGAACTGCTGTATGCCATGTGAGATTCGGTGGTTGAATTCACCTTGTCGAGGTTGGTGTTGATGGCTCCATAGTATCTCCTCTGCATGATATACACGAGTGAGAGGGCCGAGAAAACAGCCATCAGCACGTCGTATACTGACTCCAGCCACAGCTGAAATGAAATCGAAACAAACCATGTCCAATCTATTACGCATCAACTTCCTTCGCTCTCTCTCTCTCTCTCTCTCTCTCTCTCTCTCTCTTTCTCTTTCTCTTTCCCCCCCCCCCTCTCTCTCTCTCTCTCTCTCCGTCAAAACCAGTGAGAATCATGAACAAGTGTATGGACACTACAAAATGAACTAACCGCTTGCTTATTCTAACTGGGAAAAAGCGATCCGTACCACGACCCATATTTCCAGGATGTACTCCACCCACCTCACTGCTTCCATAGATGGCGTCGACGAGTTTGTCGCAGTGCTGGTAGGCGTAGTTGAACACGATGAAGTACAGGTAGCCCAGCACGATTCCTATCGTCAACGCAACCGCGCCTGGAACACGAGTGTGTTATTGCATGCTGACATACTGTACTGACCAATGAGTGCGGGATGTGGTATCTCGTGTGGCGACTCCAGTTTGGGCAGAGACCGCGTGCGCATAAGGAACTCCACTTGAACGATGCCACAGCAAAGCATCAAAAAGCCGACCACCTGAAATTGAGATTAAACCTATTTTCCGTTCTTTTCTTTTCACAGTTTTGTAGTTAGTTTTATAAATGTGAAATACAAATGAATGTATCAAATGCATCTGCAAAACGTTGTGTCTACTTGACGCTTGATGGTTGATTCTTGTGGGTACACTATCTGGCTATTAAAGATAGTGTTTTATGGGTGTGTGTGAATGGGAGCTCTGTGGCTCTTGTGCAGGCTTGATGGCGCTATGTCACACTTGCCACGTGCACTGCGTTACGCTGGCGTCAAGTGTCACGCTTGCTTGAAAGGACACGGTCTGTGCTACTGTGTCGAACAAAAAAAAATAAACTTACGGAATGGTAAACGCGAAGGTAGAATATAGTGTCCTCTCGTGAAAGCAGCACATAGAGATTGAGGAATATACAGACGAGAAAGATTAGGTACAGAAGAGCGATGCAGATAGAGTGAACATGGATATGGTACCTGAAATGGCTCTCTCTCTCCCTTTCTCTCTCTCTCTCTCTCTCTATCTCTCTCTCTCTCTTCCTTACCTGGTCGATGGATGGGCCTTCCCACTGGGGGAAGACGGTACCACCGCGGTCATACAGTAACCCTGAAATATAGTCACCTGGTTTTACAATACAGAGACACTAAACCAACGGGAACTGGACAAATGGACGAAATTTCGTTCAATTTATATAGGTGTGAAAGGAATGTGGTCTGTGATGGGAGATAAGGTGTAAGTGTGAGAGTGTGGTACCCTCATCTGACGCAGACGCCTACTCGAACCAGTGATGACTATACAGCTCATAAACCTGGGTTATGTCCACAAAAACTGTGTTGGTGTGACTTGAAAGTCAGCTCGAACATTTCGCGGAGTGAAACGATAATCTGTTACTGCAAAAGAAGCGTGGCTTGGCGAATCTGCTACTGTGCTCCTCACTGATAACGCTGTGATTTCGGTGTGTCAACCCGGATGACGGTTGTAAATCTATCTATAGCTGGAATAAAGGAATTGATAATTACAGATGTTCGGAAGCAGAAGGCACCGCGTGGTTAGGATAATGGATCGTGATTGTAAAATAGTAAAATGCAGCCGGATCACAAAAAAGTTATCGCGATTTTAAGATCGCTGAGAAACGTAGACAGTCTATGCAATGTTGTCAGGGACTGAATGTTGAATTTTGACACGTCCACTATCTAACTATAACGTTAGACGATCACATCAAAAAAAAATGTACAGTACGACAATCAGTAGCTTGTGAGTAACTATCAGATGACAGCATTGAGTTTATGACAGTAGAAAATTTGTGGAAAGATGGGCGATATGGGCGATAGAGAGTGGAGAAATCTGGTTGGAAGCTGCCACTTTGAAGACAGTCATTATTACCCCCACCTCACACCATATCAGTTTTATATCTCTTTTTATGGCGCCGGCTCTCGGTTGTGCTGATTTTAGCTAATCAAATCACATCTAAAACAAACGGCGCTGATCGATAAAGAATGAAAAAAAATATTTGGGAATCACGACTAGCTAGGTTTGTCCAAACAAAGAGTTGTCCAAGGTTAGTCCAAACAGCTCATTGGTCGAACTCTGATTTCTCTACATTATATGCAAAACTAGTTCGGCAATTGCTGAGCAAAAAAATCGTGCTCTATTTGACAACGAATGACAAAAGTGATGCAGACTTCAGATTTTTCTTGGCGTTCACATCTCTGATTGTTCGTCTCACATGCATGAATGGCGTAGTGGTAACGCTCTCGGTTAGCAAATAGTGGGCGGAATTATTCATTATTGCGGGCCCTTTATACACATCATACCCGGTACGGTGAAAGAGACTACTTTTTTATGATTATTTCGACATTGCGAATATATTCTTTTAAAGTTCTCTGTTTGAACTGAAAAAATGGCAGGAACTTTTCTTGCACTTGATGACGTCAATTTTGCTCTATTATCATCACCGCAACTTTATTCTAAACTATTCTCAATGGCGCACTATTTCGAACTATGCGCGCCACGAATCAGATCAGCTGACTTTTTTTAAAACTTTCTTGTTACGTTGTATGTTTGTGAAGTATGCGTTATGTATTATGGTCTTTTTCTATACCACAATGTTTTAATTGATACATCAAGATGTCGTCGGAGCCATCGCAGGACGACGTTGTGAAGCAGGTCAACGGGCTCATCAAGCGTGAGGGAAAGTTCGACGAGGTGCGCGATTGATTAGTTTTCATTTCTTTTTTTTTGCTTAAATGACCTATATAATATGTAAAGATACATGTAGGTACGCAAGAAGGCTGCCGAGAAAATCCGCACGAAAGGTCTGCTTGACGATATTGAGGTGCGTTTGCTGTTCCCGATTCCTTGTTCGGTCGTTTGTTCATATTTCGGAAGAATGTATGTACATTAACAATACTGAAGGTAGTTTATCCGTTTAGCGCGATGTGCGCGCGGAGGTGGAGCGTCTCCTGCGCGATCTGCCCCCAAACATGCAGAAGGACCAGATACGACAGGAGATCAAACGTCGCCTGCAAATGAACTAGTGCGTTTTAATAAACGTGTTCTGTTTATTTCTTGTCTTGTTGCAGTTTCCCGGAGCGCGTGCGTGCCACGGTGCGTTCGGAGACAAACTCAGAGTGGGTGCGACGCGACCTCGAGGGACCCATCAATGCAAAGTACGTTCGTTCACTTTTTTGTTAAAGTGTTTTTTTTCCCTTTTCGTTTCTTTTTCAATTTTCTTTTACACATTTCCTGCAGGGTGCGCTCCGCGTACGGCCTCCCTCCCCTTGTCGCCCCTTCGAGTGAGCAGCAGCAGCCGGCCAAGGGACCATCCACGCCGCCCCCGCCCACTGCGGTGAAGGAGGAGGAGGAGGAAGGAAAAGATGTCAAGGTCGGTTCATTTTAGAATACTTACACTTTCATTTTCTCCATTTCCAGCCTGGCATAGTTGCCCCCGCCTGCTCTCCACGTGCCGCCACACCCACTCCCTCGCCCTCGTTCGAGCCATTGAAGGAAGAGGAAGGTGCTCCTCCTCCCGCCCCCGTTGAAGAGGACGCGATGCGGATGGACGACGTCTCCTCTCCAACCGACAACGAGGATGACGTGGACGTGGACGGCATGGACAGTCCTCTTCCGACAAGTCCCGCCCAAGCAGGCCCCGCCCCCTCGCCGCACAGCTCGTCCGACACGTCTGATATCACATCGGAGAGTGACAGCGATAGGGGAGGAGTGAGGGAGGACCCGCCCGCGCCTAAGATACAGGTATTCATTAATCTGTTTTCATTTACTATCGTATTCCTTGAATGGATGTTTTTTTTCCGCTATACTTCATAGTCTTCCATTTTTGGTCATTTATTTTCCCATTTTGTCCCATCCTCTCTGCTTGCAGTGCGAGACGTCGTCGTCTTCTGACACGAGTCGTTCCGGCGATGACATGGACATCTCTTCCGACGAGTCATCCTAGGGTACGTCATTTATCATTTCCATGTTTCTCTCTTTGTAAACTTGACGATTTCCTGTGTCTCCTCCATGTCATTCCCCTCTTTCCCCTCCACAATGCGGTTGTGGTGGCTGACGTGCGTGGTTGCAGTGGCGTATTCGGAGAAGATGCCCAACCTCCCGGAAGCCGACGACACTTTCTCCCCTGACCACACGAAGAGACTGGAGACGTGAGACGTCTTCTCCTTCACCGTTTCTTTGTCTCACTTCTATCCCTCCTTGTTGCATGCATTTTACTTCTTATTCAGAGAATTCCGAACCAATTTCACCCTCGCTTATCTCCGCAATCGATTAATTGGAAAGGTGGCGTGTATAGTTATAATCGATTGTTGTTCTCACCGTATTTGTTAGATAGGAATTATTGCGTTCTATCTGCGCATTTTCAAGCAACTCGTTCCGAACGGAGACCAAAACGGGTCTGTGTACTTTGTTTTCACGATAAAATGTGTATATTTCAATTCTAGTTACCGTGATCAGTTTCCCGAGTCTGTCAATGAATTCGACGCCACCGTATTGGAAGCATGTCGCATGGGCCTGGAGGTACTATAAAATAGAGTACTGTAAACTGTAATAACATGTCGATTTAGAATTGTGTGCACAACATATCCGAGTCTATCCTTGATCGCAACAGTTGGATGTATGTGATGGATGAAAATAAGGCGAATGCGGGAGAGATCGACATACTACCCAGCAACATCATTCGAACTGAACTGTCGTGAGTAGCCTCGTGTATGCTCGATTCTCACTTCCGGTCAGAATGACTGCTCTACCTGCACTCATATCCGATAACTTTCTCGCATTTGACGTTTCCGCATCGCAGTTGTTCTGTTCGTGGACCATGCAACGGTATGGAGAGGGAGAGACAGAAAGAGAGAGGGAGAGAGAGAGTGAGAGAGGGAGGGAGAAATGTCGCAGTGCCGAGTTCCTCCGCCGCCTTCCCTTCTGTCGCTACCGGATCGGGCGGGCGCACACCTATGCGCGAGACACTGTCTGGCTAGAGTCACTCTTCAGCCCCGACGACAAAAAGAACGAAGTGAACGAGGTACTCCTACTCCACCACCTCTCATCCTCCCCTCCTTCTTCTATTCTTCAAGACAATGTCATGGCTCTCCTCCAACTACCTCCGCAGCAAGGACGCCTACTACAATGTCGACGAGTTCTATGGCGGCGATTTCGAGTGCGCCACCGAGAGGCGAGTACTGCTATATGCGACACTTATTGTTGACGTCATCATTGTTTCCAGTTTCTGTCCGAACCCGTGTTGTCCGCACACGGATGGAGTGTGTGGCACGAATGTGTGCAGAATCCGACGACGATGCGGGATGGATGTGGGTGGAGGGAGAGAGAGGGAGAGAGATGGAGAGGGGAGAGAGAGGGGATGAGAGAGAGAGACAGAGAGAGAGACAGAGAGACAGAGAGACAGACAGAGAGAGAGAGATACTCAGATCTCACTCAACGACTACTTTCCCGCGATCCGCACCAACCAGTGGAACATCTCCTGTCCCTGCCAGCCCACACACGAGTTCAGGTACTATTAGGATACTGGTAGACAGGAAGGGAGGAAAGAGAGAGAGAGAGAGAGAGAGAGAGAGAGAGAGAGAGGTGTATCCCTCATTCAGACCGGATGTGCAGCGGTGTATGCGGGCGCAGAACTGTCTGAAGAAGAAGTGCGGGGTGAACGAGGTGTGCATGGAGACCATAACAGGCGCGGTGTGAGTCCCTCTCCTCCCCTCCCTCTTTCTTTGTCTCTCTCCCTCCCTTTCTCTCTCACCTCTCCTCTCTCCAGCTGCGTGTGTTCCCTCGGCCACTACCGTCCCCATCTCTCCTCCCCCTGTTCGCCCCTCGGTGACTCTTCTGTCCCCTGGAATGGCCCCGCCTACACTCCCCACGAGATGAAGGCCTTCCGGCGGCAGGACCACCACAACGCCGCCACCACCGCCGGAGGAGTCCTTCTTCTCTCATTCGCCCTCTTGATTGTCGTGTGGTTCTACTTCTTTTAGATTGTTGTTCATACAATACATATTATTACAAGTGCAGTTGTGTGTTCACAGGAAGCAGCACCAGTGCTGTCTGTCGTCTCTCGGGTGGTCGTATGGGGGCGGGGGGACGGCGAATGTCTTGGAGCCGGGATGGATGGAAGGCATCGCTTGGTGAACGATGGGAGACGGGTACGAGGAGTAGCTCAAGCACACAAGGATCAGGAGAAAACGGGATTTCACTACGAGAGATAGAGAGAGAGAGCGCGCGCGCGAGAGAGAGAGAGAGAGGAGAGATGATAGAGAGAGAGAGAGAGAGAGAGAGAGAGAGAGAGAGAGAGAAAGAGAGAAAGAGAGCTGATAGCTGTCGTACCCCTGTAGTGCTGGGTGTACTCCTATGGGTTGAACGGAGAATATGGGTTGTGCCTTCTCCTTCCTCCGCAGACTGTCCACGTATCTCAGCTGCGAGACCAACTCGTCGAACACCTCAACGAAATTTGTTTTCATAATCGAGATAAGTTTCATCTACATTGTATCCGTATTTCACTTATCTACAACACGAACATCTCTTTACCAGCCCACACACGAATAATATATATTTTTTGTAAGCAAAGTCATACCTCATATACGTTGACTCCGTGTTTGGCGGAAGCCTCTGCGAAAGAGCAGTGAAGCTGAGAGGCCAGCACCTCACCGTCAGAGAGCGAAATCTGTAGGCGAGAATGAGATTATCGCTGTTTCTTCCTTCGCTTTCTCAACATTTTCACTTGTGTCTTCCTGTCTGTCTAGTTTTCTTTCTTTTGTTTCAATAAGTCCCACCTCCCTCTGTTCCTCATCCAACTTCGCTCCCACGAGAATCCTCGGAATCTGAAAGGACGACATGTTGTTTGTGTTTGACTGATAAAACGTACAGCGGCGGCGTCTCCTTTTATCTCGGAGATCCGTCGGAAAGTGTCGATTGCCTTCAGGAAGGAGCGACGACTGTCGACCTGAAAGGAGTGATAGAGGGGAAAGAAGGAGGGAGAAGGTAGGGGGAAAAGGAGAAACAGGAGAGAGAGCGAGAGAGAGAGAGAGAGAGAGAGGGGTAGAGGGAGAGAGAGGGGAGAGAGGGAGAGGGAGAGAGACGTACGGCGTACACGACGACGAACCCGTCGGCCGCCGCGATGTGCGCATCGTTCATCGAAGTCACGTGCTCCTGAATCAAATAATAACTAAATAACTTCATGCTTTATATTTCATTCTATTTTCATCCGTTTTTGATATTCTTGTCGAACGTTCTTTTCTCAGTCTGCTGCAGCATAATTCAGATCTCGGGAACCCGTTTCCCCCATCCGCCTTTGTCTCCTCGCAGCAAGAGACAGCGCGATAATCACATCACAAAAACATGCTAGAATCCGAGATCAAAAGGAATTCGATGTTTTCCGCAATTTGCGATCCGTGTACCATGTAATTTACGAACTTCAAAATTTCGGCTCACTGTGGAATAATATCTGTGCAATCCTCAACCTCATGCATTGTATGTCTGGATCAGACAGATAAACAAAGCAAACTTGATTGAAAAATGATTAGTGTGATTCAACTAGTGAAGTGGCGTACGGGCGTACCTTTCCGGCGGTGTCGATAATCTTGAGGTGGACGGGGCTTCCGGCGTGCGTCCACTGCTTCTTCACAGTCTCGGCGATCGTCGGGTCGTAGTCGTCCGTGTACGTGCCGTCCACGAACCGACGAACCTCAAGTGTCTCTTTATTTAAATCTTATGAAATGTTTATAATGTAGAAGACAGTGTTACCAGCGCAGTCTTCCCGCAGGCCGCATCTCCGAGAACAGCGATTTTGTACGTTTCCTTCATACTCTGAAAAAATTTCGAGTATTTATTCGATTCATTGTATAATTTATAATAATTTATACGTGAACAAACTTTACGCCGGATTTGCAGGAATAGAAGGGACCACGCATCCACTATTTCCTCCATTTTTCAAAGCACGAGGAAAGAATTATAGAGATTAGAGTTAGATAGTGAAGAATTCAGTGACGAGAACGTTCGATATATAAGTAACAGAGTTACAGTAGATACATAGAGTCACTATTTCTGTTGGAAAGGGGGACAGGGTTACGCAACCCCATTATCTCACTAATGCTTTTAACAATTCGGTCAGTAATTGAAAATATAACATCATACAAAATAGGAGTTGAAAAGAAACACGAATCGAATGGAGTGTCAGGAAAGAGCGAAGAGAACGTAATAGACCACTCCCGTCCATTTCTATTCATCTCTCAATATTCACATCGCAACCGCATCTGCCGTCGTTCCAATCGCTCCCCATTCCAAAATCCTGGATCTGGATCCCTCTCACCGTCTGCGCCCTCTCCGCATCCCACCATCTCTCGCTGATCAGCTGATATGCGCTGACAGACGAGACGATCGGAACCGAACGAGCCTGCAACAATCGAGTATCGTATTACATGGACTGATTATATCACGCTCTTTTCGTAAGAATCGACCCCAGGCGGACCTAGGCGGTACTAGAAAAAAGTGACCATCTCGGATTTTGCTATAAACTTGTAAGTGGGTGTATTTGATGCTCAGAAACAGCTCTGGCAAGGTCCTAGCTCACGAAACAAATTTCTGATTATTTAATAATAGTGCAAACTTCAAAAATTTATCTCGGCTCTTTGACATGATAATAAGATTCTGCAAACGCACAAATGTTTGTTTCAACATGCTAAGCAACTTTGTAATTGATAGCGTCCGGATTAAACCACATCTTTGTACTCAGAAATGCATCCAAAGATGAAAATAATGAAAAATTTGCATATTTCGTCAAAAAAGACATATATGGGCCAAATAGTAAGAACTTTTCTCTTTTGCACTTCTTTGTACACATATTGACGCAACTTTTTCATGAATATCGCAAAGCCAAATTTGGGGCCCATAGTGGTCAAATATGAGACTGAACATTGCCGACTCGTGGACACATCACAGAAACATTTTGTATAATGCGAATATTTCTGCTTTATTTCTTTTGATACTTGAAGTTTACAATACCTAATGTATGCAAAACAATTGTTTGCACAAATTAAACTTTTAAACCTGATTTTCAAGCTTTATATGAAAGGAATTATGCCTATTTAGGAGTCATATAAAAGTGGGTTAAATTAGTCTAGAAAATGTAATTAAACACTCCGAAAATGATTGTAATGAATGAAATTAGTATTTTAGGATCTGGAAAATCAAAATATTGATGTTTGGTTCAATTTTCAAAAATTTAGTTTTCAACCTAAAACCTCACCAGGATAACGACCAAGGTTCGAATCTTAAATGTAGATTTATGTTTTGTTAAATTTACAACGTAGAATATACATGTGTTATGCCTATAAACGACAAAAACCCAAATCATCTAGATCGTATAAAATGTTTTACAATATTTTGCTAAGAAAATGAGAAATTGAAGATTTCTCGTATACAGCTTCATTTTCTACATTTTTTTTGTTTTTTTACGCCAATAGTTGTTTTTCATACATTGATATAGGAAACATTAAGTATCAAAAGAAACAAAGCAGAAATATTCACATTATACCACATGTTTCTGTGATGTGTTCACGAGTCGGCAATGTTCAGTCTCATATTTGACCACTATGGGCCCCAAATTTGGCTTTGCGATATTCATGAAAAAGTTGCGTCAATATGTGTACAAAGAAGTGCAAAAGAGAAAAGTTCTTACTATTGTGCCCATATATGTCTTTTTTGACGAAATATGCAAATTTTTCATTTTTCTCACCTTCGGTTGCATTTCTGAGTACAAAGATGTGGTCTAATTCGGACGCTGTCAATTACAAAGTTGCTTAGATTGTCGAAACAAACATTTTTGCGTTTGCAGAATGTTATTATCATGTCAAAGAGCCGAGATAAATTTTTGAAGTTTGCACTATTATAAAAAAATCAGAAATTTGTTTCGTGAGCTAGGACCTTGCCAGAGCTGTTTCCGAGCATCAAATACACCCACTCACGAGTTTATAGCGAAATCCGAGATGGTCACTTTTTTCTAGTACCGTCGGGTGTCCGGTTCTTACGAAAAGTGCGTGATATATGTGATGGTATGGTGACGTCACGATAGACTTCGCTCTCTCACCTTTCTCTCACTCCCACTCGATCTCATATCTAAACAATGCGAGGCGAGGACCGGTCCGCAATCACAGTGCAGGCGGACAGAGAAAGAGGGTGTTTTTCGAGTCGAGTCTGACCACTCGTTTCCTCGCCGATTCCACCTCATTTTCTGTTTGAACCCATTGGACTCTGGCAGTAAGTAATCGTCTTGAACCCGGGATCAAAAAAGACGTCGATGTGATCAAGTGAAGGTGATAGATTGTGCCTGGCTGTCGATCGTGTTTCGATGACATTGAATCATTGAATCACCCGCCCGTCGCTTTCTCTCATCATTGTCTCTCTGCTTCCGCTTCACGTATGCAGATTTTATCTTCGCTCGTCTTTTCGTTTGCTTTGATTTGCGCGCTGATGCTTGGTTGACACATCTGCGTCACACCCACCTATGATAGTACATGTTTGCCGAGTTAGTTACGCTACCTGTCTTGTTTTGTTTTGTACAGTGTTTTTTGCGGCACGGTAACCCGGTTTCTATATATTTATCTCATGTCCTTTCTTTGGCAAACTCGTTCTTCGCGTCGCTCCTATCGATTGATCTGCCGTGACTGTCTCGATCTACCCGATCAGTGTAACGCACAAGGAAATCTCGTGACCTTTAATGGTCGCATTCCGTCTTCTCCCCATTTTTCTCGCTGGCTGTGTGCTGTGTGTTCGCTGCATCTGCTCATATCCTATGCAGTCGCCCATTGAAAGTCGCGTGTCCGTCGTCGTTCTCTCTCATGTATTCCATTAGTCCATTTCCGTGTGAATACGAGTATTCATTGCAGTGGAATGAACAGCAGCGTCCCCGCCGTGCCAGCCATCAATGGAAAGACACTCGTATTCGGAGTCTCCCTCGAACACCTCTTCCCTGTGAGATAGTGATTCGATTATCGATTATATGACCTACTTTGCAGATAGTTCTGCTGTTTGTGATAATGTTCGTGTTTGGTGTGGCGTGTTTCTGCGATCGAGGAGGCAGAAGCGAGGACCGATTCGAGAATCCCACTCAAGGTGACAACCAGACATTCCTTTTTTCTCGTTCAAATTTGCGGGCCACTGAGTTTTATGAGTCTTATTGTCTTATTCAGGTGACAGCACAGACTCTGAGAAGAATAAAAAGAAGGAGAAGAAGAGTGAACAGCCAGCTGAGGTATGTGCAAGTATTAGAATATTATTTCGATCTATTTTTAATATAATTGTATCTCACACTTAAAGGTACACTGGCGACTTGTTTCTGCCACAACCTGCCACAACTCCTCATTTTCACACGAACAAAACGTTCGGCGGTGACAGGAATCGAACCCGCGAAGATTAGGGCCATAACGCAGCGCACATGCACTGAGCCATAAAGCAATTGGCAAGACGTTGTTCATTTGCGCTTATGTCTCCGACCTCAGTTTTTGCAGTGAAGCGTTGGCGGGAAATTCAAATTTTGAGCTGCATTCTTGGCAGTGGCATAATCGAAAGTAACGCAGAATCGTCGTTTTTTCGCAAAAACTGCTAATGTGTTAGGTTAATATGATTTTTAATAATGCTCCGAGTCGAAAATAAGTCGCCACTGTTCCTTTAAATTTGAAAACTTATTTCAGGTAACCGTGGTAGATGGAAAAACGGGCGAGGAGAGAATTGTCGTGGAATAGCTTTCAACTTCAAAAATACGGTTCATCTTTTCATAGGTTTTGTGTTTCAAATCCAAATGCTCACTCACACCATTCAGTAACAGTCACATATAGTCCAGTCATATCCGAGTTGTCCCGATGCCCTAAATGTTCCTATGATTGCCGCGAGTGATCTCATGCCATGTACAGATCAGATAAACTCAATTTACATCGTGTATACAAAACTTGCATAACTGCATAACATGCATAACTGGAGAGAGCATCATTGGAGGAACTGAGTGACAAGGCCAGTCACGTGCATACATCCTGTCTACGACCGTCACACCCACCCTGCTCACCTTCACGAGGTATTCGATTCTCAGTGCGATCATTGCATACGATATCGAGGAAATACTCACAGACAATTTATTCGAAAGCAAACGTAACAAAACAACAACCAACAAACAACAATAACACTGAATTCAAGGCAACTCAACACTCAGTGTGCCTCGGCTCGTATGACAGCCTCACTTGCGCCAGTCTCCTCGAGGAGCAGCGCGAACCGGGCGCGCCGCCCCCTCTCCCTCGACACACTACCCGCACGCATGTCAGCACACATGTCCAGCACAAGATGAGTACACGAAACGTCTGCACAACGTCATTGATTGATTCTCCCTCCCCTCTCTCACCGCTCAGCACACGCCTCCAGAAGTCCAGGTCGGCATCGCTCTCCATAGGCATGCACACCACACGCAGCTGACCCAACTGAAAACAAAGTACAGACATCAAAAACCATAGCGTTTTCATCTAATCAGTTCACTGACCTAATCAGTTCACTCCATCGACACACTCCACACTCCACACGTTCACGTTCACGCGGTCGGCGAGCGGCGAGAGCTGCTGCACGTGCGCCACCCTACATCCCACAGCGTCTCCCTCCCACCCCCTCCCCCACTCACAGTCCCTTGGTGAGCGCTATCTGGAGCACGATGGAGTGGATGCCGTGTTTGTGCAGCCGGGCCGAGGTCGCCGCCAGCTTCTTCGGACCCTGGATGTGACTGCCAAAGTCGAGGATGTCGCGCAGCGACGCAGCCACGCCTAAACATCACTGACTCAATACAAATAAATGAAAGTATCAAAATCAAACACAATGATATCAAACTATATACACAAAAGATCCGAAATACGAACGACAGCATTGTCGGGCAGCCGCTTCTGTTCGATGTGCACGTGGAGGGACTGCGGCAGGGGAGGGCACGAAGCATCTGCAACCAGAAACCAGATCAATTATCAGCCATCAACACAGCAATATTCATAACTAGCCCCCTACTGACAGTACTGCTGGTCGAGGAAGTGGACGTTGTGTATGTGAATGTGGCGGAGACGGGGCATCCCAGCCAGCAGGCCAGTCACAGTGACCTTGGCCTGCAATCCATGCTCAGCCACTGTGCCGACTCCTTGCGAGTACCTCGTACTCCTCGAGATACGAGTTGGTGGAGACTCCGCGTCCCTCGAGGGAGACGTGCGTGATGAGGTGATCGTGCAGGCGAGCCACTCATGCCAGCGCCACCTCTCAACACATACACTCAACATCATACGATAGAAACACACGCCACATACATTATTTGCAACCTTTAGGCATTACTCACAACGGATTCGTTATGTAAATATGATAAAACGTACCGATCTCGCTGGAGTATTTGTGTATTCTCTCGATCAAGCGCTGCCAGTCGCTCTCCCGCACAGTAGCCGCAAACGTCATCTCCGCGAAGCTCAACGCTATGTCGAGGGTGCCCATGCGAAAGAACTCGTGCTGTAAGAAAGGATGTTCAGTTCAAGATATGCCATCTGTGTGCACTATAACAAGTAACACGTTACATTTTAGCGCTGTTCTTGTGTTTAAAAAATTAAAAAAAATTAAAAAAAAATTAAAAAAAATTAAAAAAATTAAAAGTTTAAAAAAGTTTCTATATATTATACATATATGCAAACCGACCGGTTGAGGATCATGAATGGAGAGTTGAAGTGTTGAAGGAGCTCCTTTCCAAAGTAGGGTAGATGGTGGTACCCACTGAACAGCTCGTACAGTGAACGGGAGACGCGACGCATGGCCAGACGATTCTGGAAGGAATCATGACGGGATGTGGGTATCACTTGGTGAGCCCACCTTCATGCTCATATAGCCGAACAACACCTCCAGTACCGGGTACGGAAGAGCAGAGAACGCGAACTGAAAACATACTTTTACAATAGATCCCAAACATCGAACACAATAGTAGCTTGAATTGGTAACGGAAATCTTACGATTAATGAATTTCTTCGCATTCTATAATCTGTCAGCCCTGACCTCGACTCCGTTGTGGGGTGCGTCTCGGAGGGCGCGGCCGCGTCCCAACCGCCGGCGGCGCTCCCTCTCACGCACTCCGAACTGCGCCATCACAGTGTCGTACTCACCCATACCCATACTATCAACACATCATCATACTCATTATCACATCGCTAGTATTTCACAAGTATTCCACGGTGGCGAACCATTTGAAATCCAACACTGCATAAATAGTCAACCGCTAAACAACTTTTATACGAGAAATACTTGTGATAACAAGATGAAAAACTCACAATAACAACCAGATAACCATATAATACAGAACTAGATACAAGAATACAAGCAACAGGCTATCCCAGGTAGTCGCGGATGTCGATGATGTACTTCTCTGCCCCGGTGGCAGCGAGGAGGGCGTCGAACCTCCTGATCCTCTGCCTGTCCTCCTTCGAAGGACCGCGAAGCCGTATCGGCTCCCGCATGTCAGGCGCCATGTCCAACAGAAGACGGGAGCAGGGCAGGCCTCAAAACAAGTATCACGTTACTCTTACCAGTTATTCCTACTATTACCGTTCAGCTCCTGCCTCCAGAAGGCCAGGTCGTCGTCGTTGTCGCACGGCATGCACGTCACCTTCAGCTCACCGAGCTTTGAGAGTTTGCGGATGCTCTCGAAGGCGTGCGAGAGGCGGGGGCGGGCAACGGGAGTGAGCGCGTCAAAGTTGCGATGCCCGTTCGGGAAGTCCTTCAGGAAACACCCTGCAAAACATAGATTATTTAAAAACGAAGATCAATAAACGCACAGATGTTGAGACAGAGGTCGATATTCGAGGAGAGGCGAGAAAGTGATGTCAGGTGATCGATGCTGAAAAATGATTACATATATAACAAAATGTATACGGCCGATGCGGCTTTATAAGAGCATGAAGATCAGAATCCTGAATGAAATAACGTACTTTCCCTTGGTGACGTTGAGCGCGAAGGTGGTGGGGAAAAGGCCGCTCTTGCGCATCATTGCACATACCAACTTGGCCTGAACGTTTATTTTAATATTATTCCGCTATCAAGATTTTTCACCGTGTCGTTGTCGTGGACTAATCCTCCGAGGTCGAGTACGTCGAGGTTCTCACAGCGACCCAGCCACCCCTGTTATGTTATTACATTACCCAATATTCCAATGATAAATCTACAAAAACTCACCGCCACGTTCTGGTCCAATTCAGGCCCATCGAAGTTGACGCGAAGCTTCTGCTGCAATGGAGGACAGTCGGCGTCTGAAAACAACATTTGCGACCACGAAGTATACTACGTCTACAAATTACGTATATAATGTGTAAACCATAATCATAATCTTGTAGATATGATCCTATAGAAACTAATAAGCAGTACAACTCACAAGCTTCTTGCTTGAGGAAGCACACGTTGACGAGATCGAGAGTGCGCAGAGCGGGCATACCAGCCAGTTGGCGGGTCAGCGACGGCGTCACAAGGTCGCACGGCTGGAGACCACACTATGAAACTTGCATGCGGACCGAACACCCACCGGCGCTCCGCAATGCTCGTCGCTCTCGACCGGCTCCCGAGCGAGGACTGTCACATCCGAGATGAGGTGGCCGTGCTTGGACGAGATCTGCGACAGCGCTTCCTCTAAACATTCTCAACGTAAATAGTATAGATATTAGGAAAATACCTAGATCTTCGGGATAGGCGCGCTTGTTGCGGGTGTGCGCTTGCCACTCCTCGCCCCAATACTCCATCGTCACCTCCTCGTCCGCAAAGCTCACCGTCACGTTCACGTAGCCCGTGTCGTAGCCAAAGTCTTCCTGAACTCATAATGAACTATGGAAAAGACTATAAGGTATGTACCTCGTCGGCGATGCTGATCTCGATCTCGAGCCTCTGTGTTCCGTGGAAGGGCTGCTGGTGCATGTCGATGCACATCTGACGAGCCGCGCGAGACACACATCGCAGCTCTGTGCGGTCCTGTAGGAAGCAATGTATACAGTATAACAATACAAATGATTATATTAAATCACGTGTAAAAAACTTTTCAATTACTATCTCACTTCTACACCGAGATACTTGAAGAGGTTGTGGAGAGCAGGCTTCGGCAGAGAAGCGATGGGAAACTGAAATCCAAAATAAGTTCATATACTACAACATTGCAAGACATATTCAGCTCAGATCAGTCTTCTGTTATGACAAACACACGATATTCATCTAAATTAGTATATCACTCGCCTCAACCACGGGCAGACGACGGCGAGTCACAGCTATGGTTCCGCCGCTCTTTTTCCGAATCAACGGCATCTGATAAGCTATATTACATCTTTTTTTTCAACAAATACATAGTATACATCAAGAAATAAACGCAACAGAACGATACGAAACGGATCGAAACAAAAAAAAACGTATTTCGTAACATTGTGTAAATTCTAGAAGACATCACGTACACTTTTACCTGCACACAATCGCACTATACTAGAGATCAAAATGTGCATGGTGTCACTTTTAAAATAAAATTAGTATTTGTTTAATTGTTTTGGTTGCGCGAGACTCCGATACGAACATGTATAATTAATGGTCTAGCCTTGCTGTGCTCGGGAGACGACCGATTTCCCCATCCGAGTACCCCTCATCTCTGGTATGTGGGTGGAGTGGAACGAGTGGGAAAGGTGATCCGTGACTCTCGGGTGTCCTCCGTTCGCTTCCTGCCCACCCTGTCTATTTGTTGTGTCGCTGCCGCCGCCATCCCCTAATCACCAATAGCTTTGTTATGCTGTAATGAGGACATGATGAATACAAATGCCTCCTCCCTTATTCCCTCGCTCGACTCCGGCCACTTTTCGTTAGCCAGATGTGTGTGCGTGCACATATAATAATCCAATCTTCCGCAAAGCCCCTTTTTTCGCTATTCATCCCGGCCGAGCCTCTTACACAGTGTATGTTCGCGGCCGAAGACATTTCGGGGCGGGCCGGGGCGGAAATCTGTCAAATCCTCCCGAGGCCGATAGATTGTCTCGCCGAAACGCCGATGGCGTGGCGACGCGATATGAAATAATGCGAGGCCTGTGTGGCGGCACGTCGACAAGAAAGAGGGAGGGGGAGGAGAGAGAGAGAGTGCCCTCGCTTTCCTCTTTCCTTGTCTGCCTCGATCTGTCATCCTCGGTGGATTCCCGACGGACCGGCACTTCGCCTCCCATTCTCCCGCCACCTCTCGCAATTACACGCTTCTATCCGCGCTCCTCGGCTAATTCCCACTTCCCCTCTCTCCCTCTCTCCCTCTCACTCTCTCTCTCTTCCCCTCCCTCTCGTCCTTCTTGTTGTCTGCCTAACAAGGCCTGCTCGCCTCGCTGTGCCCGTTTAGAGTCGTGTCACTCTCCTTCCTGTCTCCACTCTGTAACGTGACACTCCACTCTTCGTCCATTATTCATCCGCGCATGCCTTCCTCCCTTCTTCCACACTCCTTCCCACGCATAAAAGCTGCCACCCGATTTGCATGAGTATTCCTTTTTCGTGTTATTTTTCGTTTTCATTTGTGCCCATAATGATCGCAGCGTATGTATGTATAGGAGAGAGAAGAGGGGAGCGATTGAGAGAGACTGAGAGAAAGAGAGAGAAAGAGAGAAACAGAGAGAGAGAGAGAGAGAGAGAGAGAGAGAGAGAGAGAGAGAGAGAGAGAGAGAGGAAGTGAAGGTGCAATGCACCTCGACTTACGCACGCCTATACCGCGTTGTTGTGTTGTTTTGCCTAAACGTCGGGTTGAGTTATAAGTGTATACTTTGGCGCTGCGAGAAAGCCCCATATTCCACGATTCGAGAGACAAGCCGGTGGATTATTCAGTATTGTCGACGGGAGTCTCACCTGTGAATGTTCATGCTCTTCAGGATGCCCCCTCTCTCCCTCTCTCCCTCTCTCCCTCTCTCCCTATTTCCCTATCTCCCTATCTCCCTCTCCCCCTCTCTCCCTCTCCCCCTCTCTCCCTCTCCCCCTCTCTCCCTCTCCCCCTCTCTCCCTCTCTCCCTCTCCCCCTCTCTCCCTCTCCCTTGCACCCCGAGACAATGACAAATCGTGGTCGTTTTGGGTGGATTTGTGTAGAGGGAGGGGAGAGGCGGGGATGGGATGCCTTTTTCACCCGTGTACGCGCCTCCGCTATAACCGCTCTCCCCCTCCACCCAAACCAATCCGCCCAACCAACCACAGCATCCCGCCACAATCGCGTTATCATTTTTATCAATCGGGCGTCAGGAGGGAAGGAGGGGAGGAGCTCGTTTCGGGGCGGCTGGGATGGTCCTCTGGGGAGCAGCCTCTATCAAACACTCGTTATCCCTAGCTCTCTCCTCTGTTGTGGGAACGGCTCGAATCTCAGTCTCACTCCAAACTCACTCACTCTCACTTCTCGTGTTCCCACGGATGCGCGGCGAGAGAGAGAGAGAGAGAGAGAGAGAGAGAGAGAGAGAGAGGACGCCGGGAATAAACATAAACAAGCCCTGGGGCAGTTACGCGCATCTTCCTTGTTGACTTGACGCGTCTTTTTTCTTCTCCGTGGATCTTTTGTGTGTTTCAGATGGAGCATATCTGCGAGCGGGCGTCGAATCTCACTCGCCAGGCCTGCTGCCAGCTCGTTCTTCTCCTCAACGACACCGCCACCGTATGTTTGTTCTATTAAATTATTACATATTCTGTTCATTTATTGTTTGTTTCGCAGTTTCCCCCTAAAGTGTACTCTTGTTCAACATCACCAACCACCTCCACGTTTTACGTCATTCAATTTTTTTTCTTTCGTAGACGCACGCTTTTTGATATATGCGACTAATTCGATGCACTTATTGTAGACGGTTTTTCTATGGCACGACAATCGAATAGAATTCCTCCCTTTCCTCGTTCTCTCTTTCTCTCTCTTTCTCTTTCTCTCTCGTTGTTTTGGGTGGCTTGTGGGTGCGGAAATGCAAAATATCGTCTACCCATCTAGTGACAAGGCATGCGCGTGTAATGGCCATAGAAAGAGGAGGAAGGGGAGTATTGTTCATTCAGGTCGTCAACCACACCTTCACTATAGCTGGCTAGCTTTTTACGGGCTCGCAGTCTCCTCTCTATCTGCCATCTGATCTCTCTCTCCCCCCTCTCTCCCTTCTCCCATCCTCCCTTTCTCTCTGCTCGCTTCTAATTGTGTTGTGTTGCCTGGGTGAGACTCGTCCGCAAACGGCGAAGCTTTCACCAAAAAAAGCTGCGTCGCTCAAACGATGCAACATTGTCAATCATACACTGAAACGTGTGTGTTCCATGTCTGTTGGTTTGTTTCAATATATTCGTTTTCATTTACTCACTAGTATTAGTCGATCCCATTGTTAATTCCTAAACCTAGACACGTGATTATGTACTTGCAACGAATCCCTCCCAGATCCAACCCTGTCATCCGGATCTCATGGCGAACGAGAAAATCGACGAGAACTCGACCACTATTCGGGTGAGCTTTTATCAATCAAATTATTCGCTCACGCCGACCTATCGAGAAATTTTGAAACATAGTTGTATTCCGTTGGAATATGCAGTAGTTTTATGCAAAAGTTCGAATAGCGTTTCTTTTGACTTTTGATGGACAAACGCGTTGTTGGTGAAACAATCGATGAGATTAATGACAGATGAGAATTCAACCACCACATTAGTTAACCGTTGGGATTTTTTTTATTTGAGCACAGTTGTGTTTGCACTTGCGAAAGCGAAAGTTTTTAAATCGTCTACATCGACTCACAACAGGTTGCTATAATGATCAGGCTGTTCTATTTTTTTCCCAAAAAGAAACACTCGAGAGCCTCTCACACAGTATGGATCACGATGCGCACGCAAAAGACTGAAGAAAAAAAATAGTGTTCTGACACACCAACGATGCCATACAATTCATGGAATGACCGTTTGATATGCAGAGCGTGTGCGTTAAAATTGAATCACCGAAGGTGACGAAAGGAGGATAATCCTGAAAATACGATTTTCAGGGTTTCACTCCGATCTACTTGTCCGAGCCGGATCCGGTGGAAGAGGACCACCTCACATTCCTCCTCGGAACCCTTCTCCTCATGGCCATAGCCGTCTCGTGTGGCGTCGCCCTCTCCCGCCTCACAAAACCCAAGTGAGCCCGCCCCCTCTCGCCCCGCCCCTGTGTCGTTCGTGCTCGCCTAATCTTGCTTTGCAGACGCGAGTCGCTCCTCTCGCCTACTGTGTAAGTGTAGTTAATGGTAGATGGTCGCATGGCGCGTGAATCAATCGATACTTGATCGATAGAGATACGCATGCGGGGGTGGTTGACGTGGCTCTTCTTGCGGCGGCACGCGTGTAATGCTTCGGGGTCATGTGCAAAGTATTGATTGATTATTGATTGATTGCAGACTGGCCGTGGGCTATGGATCAGTGAGCAACTACGACTTCATGATGTGGTTGCCTTCATCGAGAAGGTCGTCTAGGCGGTTCGTGTTTCGCATAGAATTGTTTATCATATTTCTTTTCTCACTTTCTGTCACTGCTGGATCGTCGTGTGTTTCCAGATCGTCGATCCTCGTTCTTCTCCGTGGAATGACGTGCAGGAGCGGACAGTGTTCAGGTAAAAAATAAATATAATATAAAATGAATAAATAAAGGCCAGTTATCACGCACCCCCACATAAAGCCGTTTTTGATACACAAATCTTGGTTTTATAAGATTGAGGTTTTCTTACAGATTCAACTATTTAACAAATCTGATTCATTTCAGCTCGATCATCTGACCGAAACACGACGCTGAGTATTGTCAGCTCACAAATGAGGTGAAACTTGTTCTTGTTCGGATCCTGTCATAGACAACGTGTTTTGCTGATCGTGAATATAAAATAATGAGTCCTTGCGAGTGGTATCTGCTAAACGCCTCTGTTCCTTTTTCAAACTGATGATCCTTTTCTTCAGTATGCCTCTGCCTTCTTACCACACTGCCACATCCGGATCTGGAACCACTTCATCCACGCCTCTCAGCCTGCCCACGCCACTCGCCCCGCCCCCATTCGACCCGCCCCCTTACTGCGAGCGGACCGATGAGACTCTACCGGTATACGAGAATCAGAGGCCGCTGATAGAGGAACCGACGATGGCTTGAAAATCTTTTGTTTGTGTGTATTTTACAATTGTGATCTCCGCTCGAAATTCGGAGGATGCGACGGGTAAACTAATTACTAATTGTAATTTATGACTTTGGTTTTATGATTTTGATAAAGAATTGCGATAAGGAGGAGTTGACCATCATGCATACCAGTTAGCGGTAACAACAACTCATAATTTGCAGGCAAGTGTCATACTTGAAATAGATTACTATCGCCGTCCAATCGTGTGCCCTGGGGGAGGAAGCGAGTCACTCACTTCAGTGTTGCTTTCTTTCTCCATTCCGCATAGTCATTCTTTCTAGGACTGTAAAAGAGTGAGTGTATGTTTTATGTTAGTCATGCGAATATCGTTTGATGTAGCGTATTTCTATAGTGATCTGTATCTGTTCTTTCGATTTCTGTTCCCTCTTTTCATGTCGCGCCATCGCTATAATCTTCTAATCCCACAAATAATTTGAGTGATTTTCCTGCCGCTTGGAATTCGGGGGCCCGGTGTGTTTGTCTTGAGAGGAGCGCACGCTTCTCTCGCGCTCCCTCCTCCCTCCACCCTCTCCGTCTGCCACACTCTCTCACCTCATTTGCATACATCAGCCACTTTTGCCGGGGCTGCTCTCAGGTGCACACAGTGACAAAGAGACAAGGCGGAGACTCTTCTCGCCCTCGGGGCATTCCCGATCGTCTCTGCCCTGTGAGTCATCGGAGGGTGGGAGGGGTGCGGGAAAAGAATGCAGCATCCATTCACAATACAATCACACCGCACCCGATTAGATTAGAATGTTTCGTGCCATCTTTCGGCGATTGGAGAAATGAGTCAACTTTCGAATGAATGGTCGGGAGAAAACACCCACACACCCACCTCTACTTTCGCGCGTACCACTTTCATGCGGCAACTGTTCCTGTTATATATTATATTGCCCCTAATTTTCATTCACAAAACACACATTTGTCTGCAGTTACCTAGATGACAACGTCAAGTGTGGTCGTATTTCCACATTTGCATGTTGGCTTGGCTTGACAGCGCTCTCTGATCGAGACTCGCACCTCTAGCCGTCTATATGAGTGTAGTGCTAGGTGTATGGCTGTCTGTCACTCGCCCCGAGGTCTGTGTCCATATTTGCATACTAGCTGCGGGAGGCTTCTGTGCATTG